>JBBYHM010020382.1:0-10645 GCA_038381775.1 Adansonia rubrostipa
ATGCTTCTTTCCCTTTTTGATAAATTGGGAAACGGAAAAAAAAATTTTAAAATCAAACTCAAATTCACATATTAAATGGAAACATTTTTTTAACCACTAGGTCAAGAAAGTTGTTGGCATAAGTCATGCATCTTTCATCCATCATCGTACGTTTACTCCCTTTCCCACTTAAGAGAGTAAGGTATTTTAACTTAAACATTAGTTATAAAGTAAAAGCAGGTGTAGTACAAATGGGTCGGAATAAGAGGCCTTTCATTATGTCAAAATTAATAATCTTATCTTATTCCTAAACAATTTTTCAAAGTCCAAAATGTTGCCTTTTAATCAGTGTTGTCGGTACTATACCAATATCGATAGATCGATTTCAACATATAACGGTATCAACGATAGTTAATTTTGTTTCGATCTTAGTTACAATCTATACCGACTGTACCGATAGATACCGACTTGTTTCGGTGATACCAACCGAAAATAACTCTACCGATCGATACATAATATAAACTTGTAAAAAAAATTAAATCAATATTGATTTTAAATCTGATAAATATTATATATAATTACTCATAAATTTAATGAATCTTAAACATAATTACTCAAATTTAATAATTATTAAAAAATTTTAACTTTACTACTTAACTGATATTAATTTTTTTATATTTGATAAAATTTTTTTATAAAACATTATATATAATTGATGAATATTTAATATATAAAATTTATTTAATCTCATTTATTTTATATTTAAAAAAAATTTTCTTATATATAAATTAAAAATATTTAAAATCCAATAAACCCAAAACAGTACACCAAAATATACTAATACCAATATATACCTGTACCAAAATAAAAACAACACACTTACTGATACTGACTACCTTGCTTTTAATCCGCGTAGAAGAAGACTTAATGGATTCAAAGAGATGCAGTTAATCTGTACTTTCAGAATTTTCTCAAAACTAGAGAGCAATCCACCGCCAATATGTATGTTTCCTTGAGCCAATGCCCAAAAACAAATAAAGAAAATATTACTTGATTGAGTAAATAGGCCAACGGCATGCCTTACAAGTACCCTAAACTTGTTATTTGTAAACGTGGAGTCCATAGCATCAATCAGTCAGCCTGCTGAATAAGTGTGAAAAAAAAAAAAGGAAAAAAAAAGAGAATTGATAAAAATCCTCTGTTAAATTACTAAACTAAACACTAAACAGTATCCACCCAGAAAAAAAAAAATAAGACCTATGTATGCAACAATAGAGACACCAAAAGCAGCAGCTGCCTAACAACATTGAGTCTTGAAATCAAGTTTAGTTTTCATTCCAAACAATATGCTTTTGTTTTGTGAGATCCATATGCTAACAAAACTACTCTATTCCTTTGTCAACGGAATTTTATATTATATAATATCATCAAGACAGATGAGTCATACACACACACACATAGGTCACTTGCATTGCACATCCCCTCCAGAACTATAGATCTTAGCCCAAAGATGACGCTAATTCATAAATATTATTAATGATCAATAGCAGAGCACTTCATTCATCCGAATCACCAACAAACAAAAACAACCATGGGCAATTCGTAAAGACAACTAAAGCAGGGACAATTCAGAGAGCAACTTCCAGTGTTAGATGCATCCTAAAAGAATGTAGTTAAAGAAGATTATGATGATGCTGATGATAAATCAAGATGCAACGATGCCTATCCAGGAAACCAAATGCCATATCTCATTTTCTTTCCTCAATAAATATGGGCAACAAAAACAGACAAAAAAACAAAAGCAAAAACAAATTAACAAAAAGCGCATTAAAAAAAAAAACAAGGATAAAAAAATTGTCTCAATGTTTATTTTCAGGAGAATGATGTATCCGACTTAAAATTACCGACTCAGGCTCATTTGACCCAGGAATCAAAGCCCCAGATACGTTAGGAGAAGAACCATCTGACAAAAGTAAAGAACCACTATTTGCATCACCATACGCCTGTCTTTCCTTGGAACTATAGACAAAATTATCACCTTCAGTTTTGTTTATTTCCTTTGAATTTTCACCATCAGTGGGCAAAAGAACAGCCTCTGATGATGCCTTATCAAGCGACTGGAAAGAATCTCCAACTACATACCCCAAAATCACGTGTTCAGACTGAATCTCTTCCGTCTCATTGCCATTCAAAACTGCTTTAGACACCTCTAGGCTCCTTTGACCAAAATCAGTATTGGGCAGTTCTGATTTCTCTGGAGAGAGCGTATCTATATGATCTGGCAACTCCCCGCTTTGAACTGAAACTAGTTGATATTGTTGCTCCATCTTCTCCTGAGAAGCAGTAGTTGTAACAGCTTCTACTTTCTGCTGATTTGATTTGGGCATTGCTGAATCCAGCATTTCTGCATCAGAAGTCAAAGCTGGCTCCTTTGATTCTTCTACAACATTATCAGAACTTTGCTCCTTCCCTTTCTCCTGATCGGACGCTGAAATAAATGCTAACATTCCACCATTGACATTTGGCATAGCACCCATTTGCAGCCTCAGCTTCTTGTACAGGTCCATGGATTTCTGCCAGTCAGAAAACAAAAGGTGAAACACCACCATAAGCTTAGAGAAGAAATTTACTATGTTCTATCTGGGAGGGAAGAAAAAAAGTGCTAACATCCTAGACTAACACTGAATAATATCATCGCTCAAACTATAAGAATATTAGAAATTAGAAAGAGTCTGTAGTCAAAAATAAGGAATAAGGCTGGGAAAGGGAGCAGTCCCTGGGTCAAATTTTTACTAAATGCTACATAACATGTCATAATCTTATTCCTCTCGTACTTTTTGTAACCATGATCACCAGCTTTCAGATGAACCAGCACCGTTGCTGCCACCCCTTTTCCAAAAAGGGAAAAAAAATGCAAAACAATGGAAAATAAAGCACAGATAAAAACAGGGCAAATAGGGAAGCTATCCCTCTCTCCCTGAAAATTGCCAACACAAGAACCTATTATGAAAGAATAATGGAAGAATAAAAGGAAAAAAAACGTAAAGAATTATACTCCACATCAGTTTTCAAAAAGGAGCAGAGAACCATAAAAGATCTTCAATTTGTCCCCTCCCCCAAAAAGGAAAAGCAAACCAAGTTTCAAAATAACCAAAAAAACAAACATTTAAGCTTTTTGCAGTTCCCACAAAATAAATAACAGAAAAAGGAAGATCTTAGATACATGCATGCATGTATGTGTGTGTGTGCCCAAAAGAATACTAGAGATATACAGACATGTGACTAGGTTACTCTACCCTATAACTACCTGAAAAACAGAAGCATTAGCAGCAGGAATCAGTGAAGGGCTAAGCACGGCAATGGAAGCTTTTTGCACTGCTTGTCCACCATTCTGACAAAATTCAAGAAAAAAGAGCATTGTAAGTCAAAAGATCAGCAAAAATTAGATATTGATGGAGAAGGTTATGTGGAAGAAACTTCTGTACCTTTAAATTCACAAGCATGGTTACATCTTTAACCAAATTTTTACTTTGCTCCAAGTTCACTAAGCTCACACATTGATCATACAACTTGGAACCAGCAAGTTCTGCTGAAATGTCAAGCTTAGAAAGATAAACCGGGCAATACCGATTACCAGCATCATCACTTGACATTTTGGAAAAATCAGGTGCCATACGCGGAATCTCAGGAGAAAAGCTAGAAGATCGTTTTAGAGGTGACACTTCATTAGATCCTATGTCAAGGCTTTTCACCTGAACATCACTATGACTATTTTCATATTGTGACATTTGATTTTCCTGTCCATCACACACGTTATCAAGGGGGGCCTGCAGGTGATGTTCCTCTTTCTGAGCTGTAGAGGACAAGTCAATATCCCCATTTTGTCCTTTCCACACATCTGTACTGGTATCCCATCCCTGGCTGTTCACTGGATGCCTATTCTGCTTCCATTCCGGACCCCCAAACATGTGCATTTCATCCCTGAAAAAAACATTATTGCCATCCCAACTATGCAAATGGGCTAGACCAGAGCCATCCATCATATTTGGCCAGCCAATTGGGCGCAAATGGTTAGAAAACCTTTCACCATCTGGGATATGATATGGAATCCTAGAGTGATTAATTTCCATTGAGGGTCTAACACCAAACATAGATGGAGAGGAAAACTGTGGCATCATAGCTTGAAAACCACCATGGCATGGCCTGGGTTGGAATGGCATGAAGCCACTCGGAACAGGAGATTGCCAGTTTGGGGCACACCGCCAAGCATTTCCTTGCCCTCTTCCAACATTCATATCGACACTCCTCTTGTAACAGCCAGTGAGATTATTTATATTATCTTCTTCCAGAGAAACCATGAAAGAAGGGCTGTCAATTCCAGCTCTGAAACCTGGTGGCTGCAGAATCAAAGATGAGTTGCTCTGGCCAGCACTACTATAAAAGGAAGAATCTGCTAGAGATGATTCATCCAAAAGAGGCTTCTCAAAAGGTAAGTCTCGACTTAACCTATCCTTGCCACCAATGGAGGCACTGTTCCTCCATCCTGTCTTCTCTATGTCAAGGCTCCGCCTAACACCACTTCTATTCATACATCTATGCTCAACGCTTGAAGGAGAAGATCTTTCCATCATACTTATGGGGGAAACTTTTGAACTTGAGGTCCTCTCAATTGGCAACTCCCCAGAATGGCCCTCATCCACTCTACTTGATTTCTCCATGGATCTGTATTTTGCACCGCTCTCAGAGGCTCCAGAAAAGCTAGTTACCTCTCTTGATGAAGCTGCTTTGGACCTCTGCTCTGTCATTGAGTATCTAAATTTCGAATCTTCCTGCTTCAAATATCTGTAAAAGAAAATTACTTGCATTATACTTTAAATAAAGTACCCAGGAGAGTGGCACAAGGCCACAGCCACAAGCACCAATAATAAGTAGAATTGCACCCATTATGAGAAAATATGATCAGTTCAAATTGTCAACCAATAAATCTGAAATCTGATAGAAAGAAACAGCTCAATAGCATACCACTGCTTTTTCAATTGACCATTTAATCACAAAATCATAAATTAACAGCACCGGAGGGGATGTCATAAAGAAGCAAAGTACCTATACTCATCAGCACCACCATGGGAACTTGAGCAGGGAGAAGTCCTCCTTTTGCCGCTGCCCACACTTGCATCAAAATTTGTTTGATGTGACTTAGGCCTTCCTCTATCAGCATCTAACTCAACTCTACTGCTCATCAATGATTTGTTTTCCACGTCAGAATAGTGTTCTTCGCTACCTTTAGATTTTGTATCATTACCACCATCTCGATCATCAAGGGATCGCTTTCTTACCCTGCTACCTTTGTATCTAGCACTCCGTTCATCGAGTTGTAACCCATCATGGCCATGATCAATATCTTGGTCAGCATCACGATCTTGGTCCCTATCCTTGTCCCGATCACTTTCTCGGTCCCTATTCTTGTCCGGATCACTTTCTCGGTCCCTATCCTTGTCTCTATCACATTTTCGGTCCCTATCCTTGTCCCAATCACGTTCTCGGCCCCTATCCTTGTCACGATCACGTTCTCGGCCCCTATCCCTACCACGATCACATTCTCGACCTCGATCATGATCTTGCTCTCGATCCCAATCACAATAATAATCACGGTCACGGTCATGATCACGTACACGTTTGCGGTTACGTTCTCGATAATGTTCACGATCACGATAACGTTCATGTTCACACTCCCAATCACGTCCCAAATCCAAGTCACAATCCCGCTCCCTATCCCGAACACACTCTCTATCATGGTCATGATCACACTCACAGTCACTAACTTGAACCTTGGATTTCTTGTGCCGAACTTCCATAGAATCTTTTTCATCCTTCCCATGCTTCTCACTAGATTTAATATTAGCATGATCTCTTGCTGGTCGTTCATCTCTCAATTTATCATCTCGGTGCTTGTCTTCACGGTCCATGTCTTCTCGATACTTGTCTTTGTATCTCTCATCCTTGTGCTTCTCATATTTTACTCTTCCATCCTTGCCAGCATCATTCCTTAAAGACATCTGTATATCCAGAGTGTCTCCATTATCTTCCTGAAGCTTATCCCCCTCCCCATCACCGGCGCCCTCTCTCTTTTTTCTAAATCGACCCTCAACCTGGCTCTCAGATTCAGGACTTTGCAGCCAATCTGGTATTTCCAACTCTGGAATGACAAAGATAAAGGATGTAAAGGATAATTTCAGAATGACCAAGTAATTCCTAATTAGTATTTCCCACACCACAAAAGTTATACTTTATCAAGAAGTCAGCAGGTAACAAAATAAAACTCAATAATGAAAGTGACAGACTTCTGGTTTCAGTGCACGAAAATAGAAGTTAACTACTAGTCACTAGATTTTACCATGAATATTTCACCAACTAGCTGCAGATACCCAAAAACTTCTCAAAAAAGTTAAAATTTCATTTCAGCCAACACCTCTACCACCCAAAAAATAAAAAACTGCCTATATAGTTTATCAATTTTCACTAATTGAAGAAAGAAGTTAGAGGAATGCACAACACAAGATAAGTAACAATATACCTACAGAGCAATGGCTACATACAAATATAAAACATAAAAATGTACACCAAAGTCAGAGCTTAATAGAAAATTTAACAACAAAAAGAAAAGTGAAAGAACGCAAGCTAAACATTAGAATTCATGATGCAAAACAAATACGACTAAATAGTCTATTAAAAGCTGACAGTCACTTTTGTCAGTAAAACCAAAACAACATCCTGACATAGCACGGATATTAGTTGAGTCAAAGCATCAAAATCCAACCTTTTATAATAGGTCTGAAACAAAACTCATCTAACACACTGACTAAAAGTCTAAAACATCTCCAGGCCAAAAGACAACCGGCTTTATGACCATATACTCATAGTGATACAACTTACCATGACAGCTTAACATGATGGAACAATCTTCCATTACCAGCATGATCTTGATGGTTTATTTATTGACAAATACTTTTAATACAGGACTATCCATAAAAACTTAGCACTTACCATCATATTTTATCAACCTTCAAAAAAACCCTTCAAGGTATATTTTACCATCATATCTACAGGCCAAGACACTGGTAGTTATACAACCATACACTCGTAGTGAGATACTTACCATGACAGCTTACGGAGATGGAAAATTATTTCATTACCAGCTAAGGATCTTGATGGTATATTTATTGCCAAATATTTTTAAATACAGAAGTATTAGTAAAAAGTCAGAACTTAACATCATATTTTTATTTTACTAATCCTCAAAACTCCATTCAAAATTCCAACATACCAATTATTGATAGGTTTTTTTTATTTAAATGTTTAGTGCTAAAGAAAAATGCAATTATTGGAAATACCATCACAAGATGGTACCTTATTTTACTACCTTCAAGCTATTATAGGCTCAAGTAAGAGGATACAATCAGGACCTTGGAATTTATATGAACTTAGGATCCTTGCATTCTTGCATAATTTGAACACCTTAGCTAAACAATTTCCTAACATAAGTGGGGAATTTTAATTTCATATTGCTTAGAGGAAAACACATATAAAATTATAAATGTAGCTCCGGATGTGTACCGTACACAGAAATGTGTCAAGTTAAAGCTTGTCCTAGGAAATTCTTCTCTAAATATACATATAAATTAGTCTCTTATCCCAAAACAGGTGAATCATATATGTAAAAATACTTTTAAAGTGTCACTTTGAAGCTGAGAGAAAACTAAATATTAGAGACTCCGCTTAAAAATTTCAAATACCTCTCAAGCCGGTACCACGAAACAGGAACTAGCAAAAAGGTAAACACTCTCCCGAACACTATAACACAATGTCAATTTAATATTGAAGACTAATTGACCTAAAAGGGGTCCGTATGCCATTGCTCTCAGGACTCAAAAACAGGGTGCATGCCAGTGCATAAAAGAATAATTCATCAGTTTTAAGGTCCAACATATTGCCTTTTGAAGGTAATACAGATGGCTATAAAAACAATGCAATGGCCACGCCTTCCCAATATCATAAAACAGATCTCTAGAAACAATCTTCTTCCATTAATTTCAACTATGCCAACTACCTTTAAAATTCCTCAAACCAAATTCTCATCTCTGCAAACAAAAACATCTATTTTTCTTCTTTGTCTCATGCAGCAAATAAAGTGCCTAAATAAGCAAACTCTTAACACTCTAAAATTATGTCGTTAGAATTTAAACTTTCTTTTGGAAAAAATCCCATGTTTCTCTTAAAAATAAATAAATAAAAAACAACTTAACATGCTTTCAGTGAGTTAGAAAAATATATAAAACCATGATTGCATTCATGAGAAATTTATTAAAACTCACTCTCTTTAGAAATCTATAAATTAAAAGTTGGCAATATTTGAAATTACTAATTAACAATGAATAGTCATTAATTAAAACGCAAAAGGTTCCCAAAATCCCTTAAAAATAGATATGGTCCTCCTCAAAAGCCAAATTATAAAGTTCTCCAAAGGATTTTTAAGATAATAGTAGAGAAAAAGTGACAAAGCAAAATATATAAGCATTCCATCACTCAACAACCATCATGCCACTTTCTGCACGATCTTAGTTTCACTAGATGATTCTGTAAAATGTTAGAGAGTGAATGAACGTAATTCGACCAATACAGTCAAGTTAACAGCTTAACGCTATAACAACAAGCAAGTGGGAATGTAAAACTTGAACATGAAATCCAGAAAACTCAAAATACAAATAGAACTACGAGTTTAATTCACTAAAAATATGCAAGGGAGCACAACAGAGCCAATACACATGAAAGTTAAGTAAATTATAATTCAAATCCATTTACTAGGACATAAAACCGCTATAAGCACAAATTAGTGGAAACAGACTGGAAAAGGAATTGAAGATTAAGTTGAAAGCTGGACAAGTTGGCTATATATAAGAATAATAGCTTTAGCGTGCTCAGACAAAATTCATTTTCTTTCTGATAACAATTACAAACATAAATATGTCCCCTTTCAGTGCAGAATGTATTAAACTTCTAAACCAAATAGAAGAACAAGTAAACTAATTGAGAAGAAAATTAATATAACAATCAAACCCAATTCGCAATATATTATACACTAGCTGAAAAAAAAAAGTACAAAAGCATAAGAAATGCACATATGTAGTGGCAAAACAACCAATAAAAGTAAGTTACCTTACCAGTTTTTTCACCAGATTGTTTTACATTGCGGTGTTCTTCATTCGCAATTAACCTTTCACCCTTGCCTTCTTTAACTTTCTTCTCTCTTTCCCTTTCATCCTTTCTACTAGATTCTCGATGCTTCCCCTCAATCTTACTCCTCTTTGCATCATCTCCTTCCACCTCCTCTGTTCTCTTACTCTTGGACTGACTAGAAGCATTAGACTTCTTCTCTCCTTTACCATCATCCTCACCTCCATTCCACCTATCGCTTGCTCCATCATACGACTTATCTTTGCGCCGCTTCAAGGAACTGTATTCCTCCAGATACTCGGCATTCCCCGAACTCCAGAGCTCCTTGGTGGTATCCTTCGACTCGAGCTTTCTCTTCTCACAGGATCCCGACTCCTTCGTATTCAGACCACTACTCTCCTCCTTAGTCTTCTTTTCCTTCTCCTTTAAGCCCGAATCTTTCTCCGAATCTGAGTAGTCCCTGGCATCCCTAGAACTATGCTTACTTGATTTATACCTTGAACTTCGTGGCATCACCAGAGCCAACAACGATAACTCCAAAAAAAAAAAAATACCCTAACCGGAAAATGAAAATAAGAACCAGACACAAAAATCTCCGAATAAAAAATGAATAACTATTCTCAAATCAACATTCAACATAAAAGCCTAATCTTGACTCTCTCAAAGAGAGATTAAAAAAAAGGTCGACTCTGGAAACGGACAAAATTTATACTGGAAACCCTAATTGGGCAGAATAGGAGTGGAAGTCGGTGGGAACCCTAACAAGGAAGGAAATGGAAAATGGTGAACGGAGAGGATAGATCTTGACAATTTTTTTGGAGCCAATTAACAATCCAAATTTGTATATATTTTTTCATTCGAGGCATATCACTTTATTTTAGTAATATAAGATATAGTTAAAAATACAGGGTCGTTGATTGAAAGTGTCAAGTGACCTTTTGGTAAAATAATAATAAAAAAATCTAAAGGTAAAAAATTATATTTATGAACTCGTAAAATGAGATATTTGAGGCCTTTTAGGCTAATTAATGATCAATTTTAAAGCAAAAGAATAAAAGAATAAAGAATATGAATTTAAAAAAAAAAAAAAGAGGATTGACAACAAGCGATAAAAAAGAAAATTTAACTTTTTTTTTTAATTTGATTAAAGTCTTGAAGAGAGCAATAAAATTTTAAAAAGATGATTAAGATCACGTGATTGTAGCTTAGCATTTATCACTAATTAATGGTTTTAAGAATTTATGAATAATGATTGAGAGACAAAACAAAAAAAATGAATAAATAACAAATGTTTAATTAATATGCATTAAATTATGTTGCAGACAACAATAAAAATAAATATTAATTTTATTCTAGATCAATTTAATTTAATTTAATTTAATTTAATATATATGGGATAATTTCACTTATAATTTTTTTATAATTTTATAATTAT
>JBBYHM010020404.1:0-10644 GCA_038381775.1 Adansonia rubrostipa
TGGATTAAGGATAACAAGATGCATGGACATGGCATAAAATGCATGAGCAAGAGATATCAAACTAATGAGGATGAAATTAGGCATTTTGCACTTAAAAGGGGCATTAAGGCATCCAAGTCTTAAACTACCACAACCAAATGCCACAATAATGCATGATAATCCTCAGAAGGTGATAGAAACATGGAAAGCTCACTAAAATGATGAAGGTGCTAAAAAACAGAAAGTGTAAGTGATAGAGTAGGATGTTATGCCAACAAAACTTCAACTTTGGCCAAATAGTTAGAGCAACAGAGATGTCCTAAATTTCCCTCATTTCCTTATCATAAATAAGCAAGAAAAGGAGAGAAACAAGAGGTTTTGGTTTTGGTATGGATGAGGGTGATTTTTAGAATATGTAGAGGTTGAGAGCGAGTGTTTTGAGGCTATCTTTGGCTGATGGGTGAAGAGCTACGGAATTTGAATTTTTTTATGTGTGAATGAGTTTTTGGAAGTTGAAACAAACTGGAATCTAACCTTCTTTAGTTGATATAGAAGTGGTCCATTTATACTAGCCTTTTAGAGCCAAATTAGAAGTGTTTTTAGCCATTTCTCAAGGGGGACAAAGTGATGTCAGCATGGTGGCTATAGGGTGGCTGTAGAGAGCAACTTGCTGTCGATGTGATGGGCATAGGGTGGCTGGTTTAAATGCTGAAATGATTTTCTAGCAAATAGGGTGGCTGATGGTGTCATTGGCCAACAAACTAGGGAGTAGGGTAATCATGTGGTATTTACCCTTGTTGATCCAATTTAGACTTCAAAAAAAATGTTTTGATTAATTTAAAAGTCCAAATGCATAATTTGATATGGGTTTTGATCTTTCTTGATGCAAAGAAATGAGTTAAAATTGAGTTTTGGATCAATGATGGATGAGTCAAAAATATCTAGACCGTGAAAATGGCCTGCATGTATTAATACATTGCATAATGTATCGATACATTTAGTCTAAAAACCTTGATGGTGTCGATACAATGAACATTGTATCGATACAATGATCATTGTATCGATACTATGAACCACTGTATCGATACATTTCTTTATAGAATGCATGTTTTGGTCTTGGCATGGCCTAGTATCGATATATGAGGTCTTATATCGATACAGAGGCTATGTATCGATACAAATGGGGACATTTCAAATTTTTGGCATGTTAGAGCATTGTATCAATACATGAGAACTATGTATTGATATATTCAAGTAAAATTATGAATTTTCTCATATATTTTATCATCGGATACCTTGAACTACGTCATTTGATGCCACATCTTTGCATTTGCCTTTGATATGATCCTTAGGCTTTCTTGACCTTCTCAAAATACTTTTTCGCCAGGCAATAATCATCACCCCTTTCACGTCCATGCTCTAGATTGCTACAATTTAGTCTGGACAAAAGAAGGTGTCTACAGTTGCCCCTCTTTGATCATTGCTGAGAATCAGGAACAGGGCTAAAACAAATAGACACTATTTTATTCGAGGTGGACTAACGCTTCTAGAATACTAGGGCGTTAGGTTTTCTAGGCTTTGACCCCTTAGGTAGGGATAGAGTGATGTTGATTTCTACTGTGGGTGCCGCCAACTTGTGCGAGCTTTGACTTAAACTTAGTGCATCAGCTTGTACAGGCTTTGACTTAAACTTGGTGCCATCAACTTGTATGGGCTTTGACTCGGGTACTGCCAATTTATGCAGGTTTTGACTTGAACTTCGGTGCCACCAACTCGTGTGGGCTTTGAAAGGGTTGCCACTGACTTGTGGGCTTAAAAAGGGTGCCACTAACTTGTGGGCTTAAAAAGAGTGCCACTAACTTATGGGCTTAAAAAGAGTGCCACTAACTTATGGACCTTGAAAAGGTGCCACTAACTTGTGGGCTTTTAAAAGGGTGCCACTGACTTATGGGCTTGAAAAATATGCCATTGACTTGTGGACTTTGAAGAGGTGCCATTGACTTGTGGGCTTGAAAAGCGTGCCACTGACTGTGGGCTTAAAAAAAGTACCATTGACTTATGGACTTTGAAGAGATGCCACTGACTTATGGGCTTTTAAGGGGTGCCACTAACTTATGGGCTTTTAAGGGTTGCCACTGACTTGTGGGCTTGAAAAGGGTGCCACTGACTTATGGGCTTTTAAGAGGTGCCACTGACTTATGGGCTTTAAAAGGGTGCCACTAACTTGTAGCTTTTAAGGGGTGTCACTGACTTATGGGCTTTTAAGGGGTGCCACTGACTTGTGCTCTTTAAAAGGGTGCCACTAACTTGTGGCCTTTGAAAAGGTGCCACTGACTTGTGGGCTTTAAGGGGTGCCACTGACTTATGAGCTTTAAAAGGGTGCCACTGACTTATGGGCTTTTAAGGGGTGCCATTGACTTGTAGGCTTAAAAGGGTGCCACTGACTTGTGGACTTTAAAGAGGTGACACTGACTTGTGGGCTTTGAAGGGGTGCCAGACTTATGGGCTTTTAAGTGTGCCACTGACTTATGGGCTTTTAAGTGTGCCACTGACTTATGGGCTTAAAAGTGTGCCACTGACTTTGGTCTTTGAAAGGTGTGCCACTGACTTATAGGCATAAAAGGTGTGCCACTGACTTGTGGGCTTAAAAGGGTGCCATTAACTTATGAGCTTAAAAGAGGTGCCACTAACTTTTGGGCTTTAAAAGGGTGCCATTGACTTATGGACTTTGAAGAGGTGCCACTAACTTATGGGCTTTTAAGTGGTGCCACTGACTTTGGACTTTTAAGGGTGCCACTGACTTATGGGCTTTTAAAGGTGTGCTGACAAAGTTTTTGATAAAACTTCTAATACAAGCTTTTCTTAACAAAAGTTCATGATAAAATTTCCTATTGAAAAGGGTTTTGGCACTAGTTCTTGACAAAATTCTTGACAAAGCTTCTGACGAGTGTTCTCGACAAAAGTTTTTGATGATAGTTGCGTGATAAAAAGGGTTTTGACATGAGGTGATGAGAAGAAAAAGACCTTACTTGAATAACACTTGGTTTACGAAGCTTAGAGTTCCTACCAGGAATTTTTTTGAGGTTCAACAAACTTGGCTAGATATTGTAAAAATGATGTATGATGGTAATATGAGTGCATGATATGAAATGCTATCATGATTGCGTGATGTGAAGTCTAATACGGGAGATAGCTACAGTTCTCCTTGTACATCATTCACACTCTCAAAGGGATGGTGATTTGTCTTTGTTACAACCATGGACCAAAATTTTCCTTAGCCCACTAGGGATTGTAGGTTGTCCCAAATCCACTGGGGATATGACCAAAAATCTATTCTTGAGAATTTAGATTGTTGCGTTTCCCGATTCAGGAGGCTCAATCATTTTTCAAACAATTGGAAGGCATTGTCAACAATTTGGAGACTGTCTGCCTGATTAGGTTAATGTCTTTGGTTTCGATAGGATTATGATAGAATGCATGGGTCGATTTTTGGTTAGCTTAAAATAGTTTTTCTTGAGATGTGGCTTGCGAAAGCAAGAAATGATTTGGTGTATGGTTATGCTAAATAGGTGTTTGGACGCGAAAGGTGCATGATCTTGATGATTGGGGCGCAAGCAGAATTCCCTTTGCTTTTTTTTTCCTTTTGATGTAATATCAAGATGTCCTAATGCATATTTCTATCGATTATCAAACATTATCAGTTAAATGATAAGTGCAATATGAATTGTACAGGGGTTAAAAGAAACAAGGCAATATTCATTCATGACAACAAAGAGACATAACTCAATATACTATTTGACAAGCAATTGATAAGGTAGCAAGAAAGATGATCTTTTGGGCGAAAGATGCATCTGACAATCATGACATGGATGTTATTTACGTGCTTTTCAGTATCTTTCTCGAAACAATGAATGTGCCTAGCATGAGCTGATCTTCAAAAGATCTCTAAGATTATTTTGCGTTATCTTATGGGTGTTCTCGATCATGCCCAATCAAAATTGATCTTTTCAAGTTGCCCTTGCGAGTTTTCAACTGCAGTTGGGTTGGTTGCCCAGATGCCCTTTTTGGATTTTCATTTAGACCCCTTTTTGTTTTTTTCCTTTTTTTTTGTTTTTTGTTATTTTTTTTGTTTTGTTGTTGTTTTTTTGTTTATGTTTCTTCTTATTTTTTTTAAGAACACCTTTTCAGGTTTTCGCCCCTTACGTATAATATTTCTTGACAAAATCTGAGTTGATTGGGTTGGGCAAGACATAATCGTCCATTTCTGATAAGATTTGGGCCCCTTCAGAGAAGGCTTGCTTCACGACATATGGCCCTTCCTAATTAGGGGTCCACTTGCCCCGTGCATCTTTGTGAATTGGGAGTGTCTTCTTCAATACCAATTTTCCTAGGTGAAATTCTTATGGGTGCATTTTTTATGGTGGGCTCAGATCTTGTGTCTTTGATACATCGAACCATGGCAGATGGGTTTCACGTGTTTTTTCTCTATAAGGTTAAGCTGGTCGTATCTGCTCTTAACCCATTTAGCTTTTCCAAGTTTGGTTTCCATCAAGACTCTGAGAGAAGGGATCTTGACTTTGATGGGCAATACAGCTTTCATCCTATAGACAAGAGAGAATTGAGTAGCGCTCGTCAAAGTTTGAATTGAGGTCTGATTGGCATGAAGTGCATAGGATAGCTTCTCATGCCAGTCTTTCTAAGTCTCAGCCATTTTCTCAATTATTCTTTTAATGTTTTTATTGGCTGCCTCAACTACCTTATTCATCTTTGGGCGATAAAGATAGAATTATGATAGTGGATCTTGAATTATAAGAGGCATGGTTGTACAGACCTTTCTTTGAAATCTTTTTCAGAATCAACTTCGCTAGTGCAAATTGATCGTTCAAAATTGATCTTTAAAGACCCATCAGACACATCCATGTCACTGTCATCTAGACACCTGAAAGGGTGAAGAAATAGACATTACAAAGGCACACACATAATCCAAGGATTCGGATAAGAGTGGAGGCAAAAGAGTAATTGAAACAAAGAGATTGAAAAATGATATAGGCATAAAATATAGAATGATATATGCAAAAGTCATTTCATTGATAAGATAAAGATGCCCTTTACATAGGACACCTACCTGCCTTGAGGCAAGGGCGGGTAGGTTTTCATTTCTCAACATTACATGAAAGGGATAGGAAAAGTGCAAGGGCTTTCATCATGACCCCGTCATCAAAATCAGGTCTTGGTGGAAGGACATAAATTCTATGGCTTAGTATCAATCATGTTTGCAGTTGGCTCAATGTGGTTTGGTCAAGGATTGGTAGCAACATTTGGTCCCTGGTTCGTCCCGAACTGTAAGACTTTTGAGTTGATTAGAATTTGTACATTTTGTTTGAAGTACATGCAGTTCTTAATGTCATGCCCCGCTGCCCCAACATGGTATTCACAGTGGGCATTAGGGTTATACCATGGCGGGTATGACGGCTTTTTTTCTGGGACATAAATTAGAGCCACTAAGTGATTTTGAAGGAAGGTTCGGTAGAGCTCCTTATAGGTCATAGGGATGGGATCAAAATGTTGTCTTGGTTGATTTGCACCTCGATTGCCGGGTGTATTATTGGTTGTTCTATTGGTATTTTGGTGGACTTGTGAAAGGTAGCTTTATGGTGGATTTGATGGGTTATAAGTTGTGGCATAGATTGGCTGAGGGGATATTGTGACGGGGTAAGAACGTGGCATTCTTGAGTAGCGAGGGTTAGGTGCTTGACACTGTCTTGGCTGAGATGAGCCAGCATAATTTATGGATTGGCCTCTTCTTCCCTCTTTTTACCAGCAATGGGCTTTTTACTTGATCCAACTGTTTCCTTAGCAGACATTCTACCACTCTTAATGACGGCATCGATCATTTCTCTGAAGAAAACCAAGTCTGCGAATTTCTTGATGGCATTTCCTATGAGTTCTCATAATAAGAAGCACGTAGGGTATTAATGAAAGTGACTATGATCTCCTTTTCTAGAAGAGGAGCCTGGACTAGGGCTGCTTCTTCTCTCCACCTATAGGCGTATTACCTGAAACTTTTAGTGGATCTCTTCTCAAAATTCATTAGGGAAAGTCGATATGGCACCCAATTCGACACGTGCTGGTATTGATTTAGAAAGGTCTTAGCCAAGTCGGCCCATGATTGAATTTTGATGTTATCTAGCTCGATATACCACCAAGCTGTTACCCCAATGAGGCTATGCTGGAAGCAATGGTTGAGGAGCTTTTCATCTTTCTCATACCCGGCCATCTTTCGCAAGTACATTCAGACATGGACAGAAGGATCAGTGGTTCCATTAAACTTTTCAAACTCTGGGACTTTAAACTTCAGAGGAATGACAAGGTTGGACACCAAAGACAGCGATTGAGCATCAAGAGCTTCGAACTTGTCATTTCCCTCAATAGCATAGCTTAGAGGCATTTTTCTAATAGCTGGAATTTGCTCACTTCTTTTGTAGTCATGGTGGACTTTTGACCTTCTATTTTCTCTGGTTCCTCATGGTCAAGGGCTATCGGATCTGCCAATGAAACTCCTGCGTTCACCCCTTAAGTACTGGGAATGAATTGACCTGCTGTAAGGGGATTTAGGTAGATAACTGGTGGAGCCTGAGCGGCAGGTGAAGGAGTGGGCCATTGTTCTTGTCTATGTTCTCCTTGGGTGAGTTCTGGATTATTGGTAGGGGGACTTTCTGAGTTAGAAGGATCATTCCTTGTTACAGTAGTGCTGGCTTCCCTTTTTTCTCTTACAGAGGCTATCCTTAGTTCCATAAGTTTGGCGATTTGAGTTTGCATTTCGCATTGTTGACGGAGCATCTGCTCTTGTGATTCTTTAACCATTAGCTCAAGTCACTTAATATGAGCTTCATCATCACTCTCCATGATTTGTTTGCGGCATCACATGTTGTAGAGATGCGGGATGTTAGGATCTGTTTTCCTGATTGACCTTGGAATCCCTTGCACTTTTATGGCCCAATTCCAGTATTAGACTTCTACTTGAAAATGTATTTATTGATGAGTGATTATGATGCAATGAGTTAAGATACTGAACGACTGATGCAAGTGTAAAAAAGGTGAGAGTAAATATGCATATGCAATGGAGACAGTTGAATCTTGGAATAGTTTTGTCAATAACATCTTTCATAAAGCCGTAAAAAGGTCCCTTGCTGAACACTGAACTAGAACAATTGTCTCCAAATGATAACAATCATGATAGTTATAATGAGATGATGCATGTGCCAAAACACAAACAAAGAGAAATGAGTTCGTGAAATGTATAAGGGACAAATGTAAGAAATTAAGGAATTTGAGAACATTAGAGAAAATATTCATAACATGTCTCTACCAAGGTGGTGGACAAGAAATGAGCAGCGTATCAACATGCCAGGATGTAATCTGCCTTTTCATGAGGTGATGCAATATCTTATTTCGATGGAAAAATAACTGACCAGTAGTAATATTTGTTTATCACCACTAGTGCAGATGTGCATTAAGTCGTGACTCGGATAGCATAACGGCTTACAGCATAGACATTGTGAACGATGGGTTTTTTTTCACCGTCACTTATTTACACAAAGGTTAATCGTCGTTCGAGCAACAAAATGGCATGCCTTGATAAATGATAAAAATGCAAATATGGGTGACAATTGTATACTCATTGTCATCTACAAATTTGGTAATTAAGTGTAAAGGTTAGAAATGTTTCCCTGAGTGACCCTATTCTCCAAGTATTCTAGTAGCGTTCCGATATGGTTTGACATGGTTTAGCTTGTAGGGCTTCCTATATGAGGTTTAAGTTGATGCCTAAATAGGTATCCGAATTGCTCCTCCATCCAGTAAGGACAGTCGAGGGACCCTGACCCTAGACCCATCGCGGGTTTGGCGGAACAGGTTTGATCCATTAGATGTATTTTCCTATGCAAATGCGAAGGGTTACTCATGAGAGACATAGGTAATTTAAATCCAAGAAGTTATTGCCATGCCTATGTGGAGGGTTACTCACGAATGCGGATAGCTCACTTCCTCCTAATGATTGGGTTGTAACCATGCCATGGAGTTTGGTGAGACACTAATGCACATGCAAGTGCATGGTGTATGATGAGGAAATGATCAAACCTTTTTGTTTACTTTCGTATTACCATTTTTATTAAAGTGATGATTATTTGAAAATAGGACAATCTTGACAATCATGTCAAACGAAAGATTACTTGACAAAATGAAAAAAAGGGCCATAGTTAAATAATGACTGAAGATCGAAAGAATCGAGAACCTAGCAAGACACGGCTAGTTATTGGCCTAACTCTCTATACTATACCTTGTGGAGTCGCCAAGCTATCGTAACATACCCCTGGGTGGATCCTCATAGATCTATAAATGCATACGACTTAAAATATTTTTCTAACTTGGAATGTCCTTTTGATTGAGACTTTTCCTTTGGTGATGTGATGAAAACGAGAACGTATGGATTCTCGACTCGTGGTACAGTGAGGGGGACCATAAGATGAATCGCTTATCTTATTGGTCTCGGATGACCATCGTAAAATGGTCAACGCTTGGAGTCGCCACTGATCATTTCAGGCTAGGCATGACCGGATGCCTATTGAAACCTATGTTTTGAGTTATGAAACTCAAAACATCGATCCCGTGGTCTACATATTGCCAAAATTTACCGTTTGTGTTTGGGAGTTGGTTAAGCACGATGAGGTACAAACCTCTTTGCGATGCCCGAAATTGATACCTTACTAGCTATGTCTTATCTCGGTTTCGATTCTTTTGATTTTAGCTTGTCATTATTTCGATATAACCCCTTTTAATGCATGAATCTTGTAGAAATAGTCCAGGTTTTGATGAAAAAGATTTAATCTCACATATGCCTCGGAGAGATGGGGAATATAGAGATTTTTAATAAAAATGACTTTTGGATTTTACTTAGAAAATGGAATGTTCCACTTTGGGCACTGGAGAGATACCCACGCGGTACATTACCTTTAGTTTTATTTGAAATGATTGGAAAACATGAATGCAAATAATTATCACAAAGAAATCATGTTAGTAAGATAATAAATGAAGTAACATAACATAGATCATTCAATGCAATGATAAAGAAAAGGAATAGACTATTAGAATTTATCTCGCAATTGGTATCGATTATTTAGGAATAATCGAATCGACAATTTTCAAGATGCATCTGGGTTCCTTGATTAAACAAGATTTGTTTGACATATTCATAGAAGTCCAAGAATGAGTAAAAAATTATAGTTGAAAATAGGGTTAGAGTATCCCTTTGGAAAGGTAGGGTTGGAGTATCCCCGTGGATAACAAATAATTTTGACAAAGGAGGTTTCTGTTAATCTTCACAATTTTGAAAAGCGAGGTTAGAGTATCCCCTCAGAAGGTTGGGGTTGGAGTATCCCCATGGATGACAAATCATTTTGACAAAAGTAGGTTTTTTTTTTTAAATCTTGAAAATTTTGAAAAACGGAGTTGGAGTATCCTCTCAGAAAAGTAAGGTTGGAGTGTTCCCAGAAGTGATATGTCTAACACTCTTTAGAGAAGTCGAGTTGGAAAAATTAAGTTAGCAAAACCTTGTGATTTAGGGAATGTATGAGCCTTTCAACAACTTTTGGCAAAAGAAATTATTGTGAACGAGGATGATAAAGACTTAAAATATGTTTGTGCCTTGAAAGGAGCCTATGGGATGTCAAAGCATATTCTCGAGTCTAATCGGGTTGACATAGAGACATTCAAATGTCTCGAGACAAAATTTGAGAAAACAACTCAATTTTGACCAAAACTAAAAATAAGGGACAGCATCGTGCTATCTTGCTTCCTAAATTTATTCTAAATTGGTTCGAAGGATTTAGAAGGTGGACAAGACATCGTTAGAGAGGCAACTCGATGAGGGTCATCCTAAAAATATTCTCGCTACCCCAAAAAGTCACTTTTTGGGGGAATAAATTTTCAAGTTCGGATTGATAGTACTGCTGGTAGAGCATATAAGGGACAAGGTGTGTCAAAAGTTTAAATATCACCCGAACTCATTTGGTATCAAAAAATTGCAAACAACACCTTTTTGAAAAGGCGAATTCATGAACCTTTTAGGAAAAATGTTTGAAAAATTTGAAAAAATCATTTAGCAGGCCTGAATGGCCCAACCAGAATATATGTTCAGATTCTAGAGGTTTTGGATAGTTTAAACTTGAAAAATCATAACTCTCTCATCTGAAATGATCCGGGGGTGAATAAGGCATCGTTTTAAAGATAATTCAACTGACTTTGATAGGAAAATATCAAAAGATGCATGAAAAATCATTTAGGATTTTAAAGTGATTTTTCAATTTGCAACAGTTGTGCTACTAGCAGGGGACAAAGTAAAGCAGGGGATATCTCTTATTTTTTTATGTCTACGGGTCCAAACTCGAGTTATTGACATTCGAACGTTTATGACTGAAGGGAAAGAGTGGCATGAGCATCACAAGCTCATTTGCACAGCCCTGGAATAGTTGGGACGATGAAATAGCCCGTTGATCATACCACTCAAGGTTTTGACTCAAGAAAAAGGTACAAACATTTAGGGAATAATTGTAAGACCATTTTCATTTCAAAATCAAAAGATTTGAGCTTGTTTAACCAAGATTCTAG
>JBBYHM010020415.1:0-10642 GCA_038381775.1 Adansonia rubrostipa
AAAAAGGAAAGAATGTAGCAAAGACAAAAGGCTATGAATGGCATCAACCATCAATTTTCGTCAAGAAGAAAAAAAAATATGAAGCTTCAACCCGTCAGGTATGATTAAAACTAAAAGCCAAACTCTGAAATGACCAATTTAAATGGTATATTGCTAGAAAAAGACTCTGTGCATCCCAAATTCTGTTTTTTTCCCCTTTTTTGCATTGTTATTTAGTTCTGTTAAGGTTCGTAATCTCTTGTTTTCGAGCGAGAGAGAGAGAGAGAGAAATCCAGAAAACATGTTGGGAATAAAGGTGTTTATGAATCAGATTGGGTTACGGTTTAAAAATATTTATTTCTTTGCTTAAGTTCTATTTGAGTTGGACTCGTATCAACCAAAAAACTCGTTTCATTAGTTAAAATAATATTAAAAAATTAAAAATAATTTTATATTAATATTTAAAAATAAAGTTAAATAAAATTTTTTATTATTTAAATAATAATTAATATCGGATAAAAAATTTATATTTAAATTGGACTTATCGTCCGACCCATAAATGCATTGAGCTGAAATATAACCAAAATATAACTCGCATGCATGCAGTAATTGGGTTTTTAATACGATCTATTCTTGCTTATGTAATGTGAGTCAGGGGCTGAACTTTTTTTAGCGGTTTTATTACTTCAAAAGCCCGTTAATCCAAATTCCAATACCTATAACAAACGTTTAACTGTTTAATTAGATAACATGATTAAAAAGAAAAATTAGAAGATGGGTCTATTTCAAGTTTCCAAAAACCGCCCACTCCGAGGGAGGAGAGGTGGAAGTCAAACCAACCAATCAAATAAAGGGGAAAGAAAGACTAACCGGTTTGGAAAAAGAATCCGGTTAAAGCAGAGCAGCCAGGGCCTCCATTCAAGTAAACTATGAGGGGATCCTGGCTTGGCTTTCCCTGGGATCCAACGAACAGGTAGAATAGCTCGGATTCATTCACGCTAATGTAGCTGAACTCGAAAGCCATCAAATGTTCAATAATTATTTTCCAGCCATTTCTTGAATCGTAACTGTAGTTCTAAATCTTACGGCTGGGAAGAATGGACGTGTCATACGTGTACGTCACGGTTTAGAAATGATGACGTTAAAATTTTTAAAAAATTAGAATAATCAATGCAGCAAAATACCGTAATAGAAAATATAATTTTTTAATTAAATATTAACATTCAAATAGCAATATAATTTTTAAATTTAAAAACTTAAACCTTAAAAAACCCATTAAAATTTTGAATCAAATTGTTAATAATTAATTAATATTTGAGTGAAAAATATTAAAAAGAAAAACTTGCCTAGTCTTGTTTTGACCGTACTCGTTTTATTTTTTAATGTATCGTATTGTGTTTGGCACGTATTCTACCGTGTTGTGCCATGTTCAACACTAGGATATTCTCCTAACAGAAGTATCCGTGCTTCGTAGTGTTCAAGATAGAGATTGCAAAGCGCCACTTACCCAGTTTCTAGCTTGAATGGCAGATTCCCAGGATAGCCTGGTAGAGCTTCAACAATGGAGCCAGCTGAGTCTGCATCTTTCGAAAGAAATAAGAGCAGCAGCAGCAAATGTAGAAGAAATTGGCAGCTACAAATGTTCCTTGATAACATGATATGGTTCAGAGATCTAATGCAACAAAGCCCCCACCCCAAAGCAACGTTTTAGAAAGAGTCCTTCCCAAGTTTCCCAAGCTCCTAAACAGCAACTAAGAGAGACGAATTTGGTTCAGCATTCGTGCATATATTGTCAATTATGGCATGGACCACCAGAATGAGGACATGTTTAAGGCACTTACAAATATCAACCACCATTCCAAACTACAACTGGAGTATGGGCAGCTTAATTGATCGTCTTACAGTCAATTGCGCGCATTGGTCAATCGCTGGAACTGATTGTACCCTAATGCAGCATTGTTCAATCGCTTGAATTGATTGTACCCTAACGTAGAAAATTTCTTTGAATTAAAAGGTAGATGGGTCAATTTATATCCGAACTTAAAAACCTCAATTAATTTATCTAAATTCAAACTTAATTTAATTTTATTTGATTAAAAAAATTTAATAACACGAAATTGATCGATCCGAATCTAAAAATATCCAAACTCGGAATGACTCACACTCGGAGTGACTTAAATCGAAAATGGTCCGAACCCAAAATAACTCAAATTCGAAATGACTCGAACTTAAATTGACCCAAACAATTAAACCAAAATGACCTGAAACCAAAACGATCAAACCAAATAAACTCGAATGTTAAACCTAATTGACCCAAAACTAATTAACTCGAGTTTTAAACCCAACTGATCTGAACTCAAAATAACCCAAAACTGAAATGACTCATATCTTAAAATGATCAAACCAGATAAACCCAAATGTTAAACTTAATTGACCTGAAAATCAATTAACCTGATTAATCTGAACTAGAAATAACTCAAAATTAAAATAGTCCAAACACAAAATAACCAAAATCTAAAAATGATCCAAAAATTTAAAATCTAAAATAATGCAACCTGAATTAACCCAACCAAAAATTAATTTACCTATCCAATTGACAAGTTTAGTTAAAATTAACCAATTTGCCTCTAAAAAAAATTTTTTTAACCAAATAGAAGCAGGCTTCGAGAGAATTTTGTATGGTACAAAGAAATAAATTTGCAAGCCGTCTGCCTTTTGGTCTCAGTTATGTTTTGTAATTTTAATTGATTCGACTTTACTCAAATTATTATTCAAATAATAAAAATATTTATTTTTGAATTTAATTATTAAATATATAAATATTAGTTAAAAATATTTTAATATATTTTAAATAGTAAAGTAAAATTTTCAAACTAAATCAAGCTTATGCGAGTCATTTTTCTATATTTGATTTTAATCTAATTCGACTTTTCATTCATAAGCAAGATCAGATTACGATTTAAAATTTTTAAATTTTTTATCCAAGTCCGAATTAAACTAAACTGACTTCGGCCAAAAATCCAAGTAGTAATAGTAAACTATTTTAATTAATTATATACATTTTAATTATATTTAAAAAAATTATATTATTAAATAATAATATAAATCTAAATTAAAAATTTTAAAAAAAAAGTCCAAAACCTAAACATAAGGTTCACCCATGAACAAACACCTTTTAAATAAATGTGAGGGCACAAAATGCTGACAAGACAAAAGTTAAATTACCTAACATTCCAAGCCCGAAGTATGCAACTGCATGGATAAAAATTGAGAAGAGTGTGAGATAAGAAGGAGGTTTATGAATTTCCTAAAGTCCTAAGCGACAATAGGCATTGAGATCCTGTTTAGTCCAATTGCACAATTTAATTAGGTGAAGACTAAAGCACGAGGCAATAGCCACAAATGGAAATTATGCCCTTAATTTAGCTTCCTAAGGACTATGGAGATTTTTTCGGCCATTATAATTTAATACTTTTTTTTTCATTAAAAAAAATTCTTTTATGGAGTTATTGTGTAACCCTATGTATGGGTTACCATTTGTCCATAAAAAAGGATTAGCTTTGAAAAAAATCGAATTGAACTAACTAATTGGATCGATTTGATTAGAAAAATGATGACTTATCTGATCCGATATGTACTAAAGAACCATTGATATGATGAACTAGTAAATAATTCAAGTAACAAAAAACCTAAATTAAACCAGTGAAAAAATATTTTTTTATTGTTTTTATTAATATTATTTTTGTAAATATTAAGATTTGAACCTTTTAATCATGTATTAAATATCATATTATTAAATCAAAATATATATTTTTATTAATTAATTACTATATTTAATAATTATTAATATCAAAATCATATATCTAATTTTTAATTTATCTTTAACTAAATAATGTGAATCAAAGGATATAATCTGTGATTTAAAAGTCATACCAATTTAACTTTCGAACTGATTCTTTATTCGCACGAAAGAATCCAACCACTCTGTTTTAGGTTTCAACAAAATCATCAAACATTTTAGCCAATTATCTCCACTCAATCGACATAGCTGATGACTCTCAATCAACAATAGACTTGACATATTCATATTGTGTTACAACATATTTCTTACTTTATGCATATTATATTAATATAATCATATTAAATATTATCGAATCTAATTATCAGAGAGGTTTACACCACGATATGATGATTCTAATGGCTTTATTTATAGATGATAGCATTACCCTTCAGGTTATTGATTCTTTTAAAACAAAGAGCAACGTCGGCTCATAATTAAATTTTTAGACTGATTCCCCAATAAGTGTTTGGTGGAGATGTCGAGCCCCTTCGACCAGCCTCTTCACCACTTCACCGGCCGGAAGGATTTCCTTGATGAGGCCTACACTTTGGCCTGCGTACAACGCCATGCTTTCGATGTCACCTGTTGTTGTTGGATTTGGATCCGAAGCAGAAAATCTTCGAATTTCTATTTCCTGTTTAAAAAAAAAAGGGAACATCATCAAACAAAGAGAAAGCATTTAGAATTTCATTCAAAACACGGATCATTCCGATGATATTTCTTTACGTGTTAAATTAGAACTATGGCTGATAATTGTTCGCTTTGGTTAGATATCCGAAACCAAATCGGATTCAATAAAAATCAAATCAAAAATATATTTAATTATTATCTAAATCAACGTCAAATCATATTCAATAAAAATTGAACGAAAATCGATTCAAAGATATTTAATTATTGTCCGAACTAAAACAAAACTAGATTCAATAAAAATCAAATCAAAATTAAACCTTATGGTTCAAATCGACTTTTAAAGTTTTTTCGGTTTTTGCTCAGCCCTAATTAGAACCCTCTCTCTCGGAGTGAACAAGAGTTGGTTTGTTGAAGAAAAGCAAAGCGAAAAAAAAAAAAAAGAGTTAAAACAAAATTTATTTCACAAAGTGCAAAAGTATTTAGATGCTCACCACGCCATGTATTAATGCCCGACCGATGATGGGCTGATTAGTTTCATTTTCGTGACCAGGAAGGGATTTCCAGTCAGAAACGAAAGGTGTTCGCAGGACACGTTGTGGTGCGCCGGGCCAGAGTGCTCGCCCAAAGATATCTGTGTACTCAGTTTCATCGTGTTCGATCAGTTTCGCCTTGTATGTCGGATGAGCATAGCTTTCATGAGTTGCAATAAACCTGCAAGAAAACGATATTCATACTCAAGAACGAGCAGAGTTGAGAGGCTTGCTTTATAAATGCTTCAAATCTATCAAGAAAGTAGAAACTACCAAATCACCCCATTCCATTGGTTAAGCATTAAGACACTATGTTACTCAGATTTGCGGTATATTCTATTTTTTTTTTTAAAGTTTTTTTATGTATTTGAAAGATCTTTAGAATGATTCTATTCTAAACCCAGATCCAGAAATGTGTCAAATACCGTGTAGAAATGGCAAAATACCATATTCCAATGAAAAAAACGAAATTGATTTCATATTGCATTGAGGTAATCAAATCAGAGTACCGGCGGCCTTCGAATGGAAGTCAAATATCCAGATGATACTGTTAAAAGCTTCTTAGTTTAAAATTAAAGATGGTTCTAACCTAGTTCCCATGCAAATGCCTTTAGCACCAAGAGCCAAAGCAGCAACATAACCACGAGCATCTACAATGCCCCCAGCAGCAATTACAGGAATATCATGATCACCAACAGCATCCACTACTCGTGGCAACAATGAAATTAGACCATCCTGAAAATACTAAAACCATCAAGGATTGAGAAACAAATAAAAGGTTGGTTTATGGCAATGTTACTTGCATGATATGTGAATTTTAAATATGGATATATGTTCGACACGAGTATGTTTAATTTTTTTTATATATATTTTGAAGGCCGTTGAAGAGTCATATCCCCATATCTATATTTGAAAATGTACCGAATGTTAACATCTAACAAAAAAGACTTTGAGAAAATAAAGATTCCGCTGAAAGTTCAGAGGGATGTAGGTAAGCATCAAAGTCTTACTAATTTTCGATGGATTTGCTTATATAGTTACAAACTAGCAATATAATATAAATCAAGAAATACTCGTACCTGTCCAATTACATGCCCTCCTGCTTCACGGCCTTGGACGATGATTGCATCGACACCCACATTAATTACTTGTTTTGCTTCCTCAACACTCCCAACCTTGAATGGAGTTTACATTTAGATCATAAGATAGTCAAAGAGGGACCACAATAGGGATTAAATTTATTATCCTACCTTTCATCTTCAGCTTGAAAAGGGCACATAAATTGACGTCAACGTGAACCAACGTGATACTTTCCTCACCTTTGTCACTCCAACTTAGGCAAATGCCAGAAATGGATGTATATTCAAATATGGTTGTGCTCATTTTTTTAAAAAAAAATTTTCATGTATTTAAAGGGTTATACATTCATACCCATACCATAAAATGTATCAAATATAAACGCTCGACACGGGTATTTTAAGAAAAAAGAAGACTTGAAGGCAAAAAAAAAAAAAAAAGGGAAAAAAGCAATAATAACTTATGGCCTATTTGTTGTAAGGAACCAACAATACACTGTCCCCATCCCCTTCCATGAGACTACATTTTCCCTACTAAACATATAAGCATGTTTACCTATGGAATAAAAGTAGAAAAATATATAATACTCACTTGGGGGACAACCTTAACCCCGGCATTATGGGCTTCTAGTACAAGCTCCTTTGAGCATTCTCCCCAAGCTACTTGCAAAACTGCAACCTTTTCTTCAAATATAGCTTTTATGTTTTCCTTGTGAGGAAATGGCAGAAGAACACCCACCCCAAAGGGTTTGTCAGTTAGCTTTCTAGTCTTCCTTATCAGCTCCTTTAAGTGTTCTGGTGACTCCTGGCACAACAAAGTATAGGGAAAATCAACAGTTGATTTGACAACAAAACAAACTGAAGTCAACCCTTAATTTATCTACTTCTTTCAAACAAGTTGCACAATTTGGATAGCAGTCAATAGTATATACATCCCATAGGTTACAAGACACCAGACAGATCGGCCGGTTTGATGGTGCATTCGAATCAAAACATATCAAAGAACCGAGATATGAAACTGGCGAAAACCATCTTTTGCTATTAACTTTTTTTTGTTGATGATACGATTTGAACATTTTAACTCTTAATTAGAGTATACTATTAAACCCAAATATTATATTTAATACTTATTTAAAGTTAAAATAACGCATTTAATATTATATTTTGATTCAACTAGTGATTCGAAAGTCACACAAATTTAACCTCTGTATCGGATTTTTATTCATCGGAAAGTGCCAATCTTGAACCTTAATTTTGAGACCATATTGACTCAACCATCAAAACAGTAAAGTTTTGCTCTTTATGCCTTAATTAACTGTCTTGATTTGATTAAAAGTTTCTCATGATTACAAAATCGAAATTCAGAAACCAAAACCTATTCCAATGAGACAAAAGCAAATTCTAGTAGAACTTAACAACAGAAAAAGTAGTACTTACAAAGAAGATCAAACTATGAACGTATAAAGAAACTATGAATTATCCAAAAATAGAAAAAGAATACAAACTATGAACATATAAAGAAGGAAATACTAGAATTTAATACCCAATCAGGAGCTCTAAGAAGGCCAAGGCCACCAGCGTTAGCAACAGCAGCAACAAGCTCCGGTCCAGCAATATCGTGCCCCATCGGTGCTAGAACTATTCCATATTCAAAACCCAGAATCCCTCTCCACCCCATCCCTCTATTTCTATTCCAGATCTGATCGACGGGGAATATATATACATATATATATGTATTCGTATTGGTCAAGCTTTTGCGTAAAAGACAGCTTTGAGGTTGAGACTGCCGATGCTAAGACGTTACTCTCAGGAAACTCAAAAATTGTATTCAGATACTTTTGTTTCTTTTTGTTAGCATCAGTTCCGTTTTCCCTTTTTTTTTTTTTTTTTTTGTCAGAATTCATGAACCAAAACCAACAGACGTCTCAAGGTAAACCAAAGACAATTAAACTACTGAACAAAAAAACAACAGAAATAACCCATAAATAGTAGAGTTTGCAGTTGCGGGTGAATGCGTCAGCAAAGACGTCTGCTAAAGATTCACATTAGCAGACGATAATTCAGCTCCGATTCGTTTTTTTCCGTAATTAATATACTTAAGGTTAAGATTTAACGCACCGACAGATCATAACCGACTATAATTCAGGTTTTTATATATATATTATTTTTGTAATCATATTTAACATTAATATTTGATGTATTAATAATAAAAATATTTTAATTTTATAAATAGATAAAAAATTTATTATATGTTTTATTTTTATTTTTAATTAATTTATTATTATATTTAAAGAAGATATGTCATCATTTTAATACTATTTATAAAATATAAAAACTTCACTTACTGTATAAATAAACTTAATTTTAAATATGATTACATAAATATAATATGCATAATGTTATTAAAACACGATATGAAACAAATACATATTTTGAATCTATATAATGTAAATTATCAACTCTCAGAATTTACATAAATATGAAATACCTTAAACACAATTATTATAAGGTAAAATATACAAAGATGATACAAATGCATGAATTATCTGATTCAAGTGTATAGAATAATTTTTTATATATAGATATAAATATATATATTAATCTGTTAATTTATATTATTTATATTATTTTTGTGATATTGATATTATTTTTTTCACTTATATCATAATTTAATTGTCTTTTATATGGTTTCAAAAAAAAATTGTCTTTTAGATCATTTTCCCATCATATTTGATATTTTCTACATTTATCCCAAAGATGCTTATTAAACCCATTATCTTTTTAATTATTTTATTCCCTTTCAGAAAGAGAATCTTTTATTTTTCTAATATTAACCCATTATCTTTTCGTTTTCAGCCCAAAGATGGTTGCTCAGGCCACGCCTCATCACTCCTTTCTTAGGTATAAAACAAATATTATTATAATTAAAAGTTTGGCTAATAAATTATTTGCCAGACATTTGGCATCAGTGTAGCCTATTTTGAATTTTCTTCTTTCCAAAATTTTAAAATTGAAAAAATAAAAGAAAATTATTTATTATTATAATTATATTTAGTATATTATTTTTATTAAAATTTTTATAAAAATAAATTATTAATTTAATTTTTTAAATATTATCTTATTCAAATATTATTTTTTAATTAAAATATAAATAAAAAATTTTTAATGCTAACCATATAATTTCAGTGAAGCTATTGTGAAATTGTTTGGATTTTTTTTTTTAATCAGCCCAAAACATAGTCCAAGGACTTTTCAAGTTTGGGCCAGCGTTAGCAAGTTAAATATTTGTGTTCTCTTAGGGCAATGCCATTATCATTTCCTATTTTAGAGGAGATTAGAATTTAGAAGCATTAGGGAGAAACAAATAAAAATTGGAGTAGCCATCAGCCATTGGTTTGTTAGCAAGGGGCAAAGCCACGGATTTTCTGTTCGAAAGCCGGAATCAAAACATAAATTCTTAGGGATCGGAATAAAATTTTTACTGTTTTTCTCCTTTAAAAATCTAAAAATGAGTGAAGTTCGGGAGTCGAAGCACTGAGCCCCCGGCCTACTCCCTATCTTCGTTCTATCTGTTGGTAAAATAATATTGAACTCTTAATTTTAGTGATCAGAGATCAAACCTAAATAACTTTAACTATCCAAAAAAAAAAAAAGAAAAATTGAAGTCTTGGGCCAAATTGGATAAATTTAATTATTTAACAACAGGCCAAAGCTTGGGTGGATAGACGTAAAGACTATAATAATACGGGCTTTATCTATATTATTAATCTTTTAATAAATTAGCAGTTAAATTGAATAATATAAGTGCACAGATTCATTATCTATATTATATTAATTGATAATAGTTTTTCATATATATTTAATGATGAAAATTTATTTATATTAAATAAATAGTTAAATATTTTTAATTTATTCAAAATTAACATATATGATCTAAATGAATATAGTTTAAACATAATAAAATCAAATTAAATAGATATAAATCGTAAAAAAATTATAAAAACATATAAAATTAAATTCATTTTATATTGGTAACGGTGATCTTTCATATATATAATAATAAAATTGGTTAGGTTGTCTTAGTTCAAAGAAATTTACTCAAAATTTGGTTTCATCTAATTTTGTTGGGATTAGTAATTAGAAATGTCATGGGCTGAGCTGTAATTAAAAAAAATTATTAGCTCAGGCCAAACTCGGATTGAACTTGGACCTACCCAAAAATACATTTTACATTTAAAATAATATTATAAAATTATTTTTATATTAATATTTATAATTTAAATTAAAATATTATTTTATTATATAAATAATAATTTAATCAAATTGGACTGATCTAAATTACAAAATAACTTATTCAAACTCAATTTTATATTAAACTGGATCTGTCGACAAAGTACATTTGCAACCATCATCACAATCTCATTGCCATGGACCCAGTAATTACGCTCATGAGTAGCAAGACAAAACGAAATTCTTTTCCTACTGATTTAATTTCATGCTTTAAATTTTTGCATTGAATCAAATGCTACAATTATTGAGTTATGTCGGCCCGCAAAAGCTACACAAATTAGTTTCTTCCAGTTTAG
>JBBYHM010020455.1:0-10639 GCA_038381775.1 Adansonia rubrostipa
GTTTTATATTTATCCGTAAGTGTATTCATATTCGTATTTCCTAACGGCAATGAGCTCTCCAACTAAGCTAAAATTGGTACTTCCATTTCTCTCTCTCTCTCTCTCTCTCTCTCTCTCTCTCTCTCTCTTTTCCTAGGTATTGGGCTTTCCTTTTATTCATTTTTTACTAATAATAAAGGCCGATTATTAATGCCAAAATGCAAATTTTATTGTGAAAACTAAATTGGCGGATGACTTACTAAAAGTTTGGATTAAATTTAGACATCTCATGTGTATTTGGTTGACAATGGTGGTGTATTTTGATTGTATTTCACACAATAAAAATGTCTATAAAAAGGCATAGTTCATGAGATAAAATAAGATTAAGTAGTAGAAAGATTTTTAAGTTTAAATATTATTTTGTGCAAGCTTTTACAACAATAAGAAAATCTAAAATACTTAGCTAGTTCATGAAGAATTAGATCATCAAATTTTATATTTTCATATTCTTGATTAATCTGCTATCTTATTTTGATTTACAACACGTTATCAACATGAAGTTTTGACCAAATTGATAATCTAAAGTACAAATTTTATTTTCCACTTATGCTAATATATAAATTCAATGTTATTTTCTTTTCACTTCTAGTTCATATATATTTAAACTCTAGAAGAGATTATAAGTTTTACTATGCTTATTCTCATGAAGAGTGATAAATTTAAACTTAACCTCATGAAGAGATTATATTCACCTCTAGAAGATTAGAAATTTATTTTGATTAATCTCCTGAAAAGGTTTTGTTTGTTATCATTTGGAAAAGATAAATTTATATTATTTTAATCTATCAAAGAAAATTGATCTATATGATTATATTAGTCTCATGAAGAGACATAATTTGAGGTCATAATTTCTACTAAATATCATTTGATTTGTTTTAACTAAAGTATCAAGTTTCATTATATATTTCATATATTTATTAATTACCCTTTATGTCATGTTATATATTCACATAATTGTTTCTAGTTTCTTTTATTATATATAAGTTTGTTACGTCACGCCTTACAAAGCTGGAGTTTGTTGCCCTTGCTATATTAAGTAAAAACTATTTGCTGTTAACTCTTGATACTGAAATTCACCTAAAAGACATGTGTCATGGTGAAACAATTGAAGAAGGAAACGATGCATCCTTGCAATATCATTGCTTGATGGAGATGATATTCCTTCGCCGCTATCTCAATGAAGGATTACAAGCTGAATACCTTATGATAAATGATCCATATATCTTTCAGCAAATTTTGAAAGAAATATATGATTGCAACAATGCAATAATTCTTTCAAAAGCTTAATATGAATGGATTCACCTGTGATTACAAGATTTTAAAACAATATGTAAGTATAATTCTACAGTATTTAGAATCACTTCTTAATTGAAGTTATGCAGAAAAAATATTATTGAGGGAGACATGATAGAAAAAACGTATTCTACTTTACATGCTTCTAATATGTTCTTATAGCAACAAAACCGTGAGCAAGGATTTAAAAAAATCCTGAGTTGATATCATATCTTTTCTTTACTGAATACAATAATAAACTTTTGATGAAAAACCATCAATTACGACCAATTGGTTTAGAACAATTCTCTAAAATGAATGCTATATCTCCTGGACGAGGTTGTGGCCATAACTGTGGGGGACATCATAGTGGTCATAACAACTTAAATTTTAAGAGATCAAAAAATAATGAAAAGAAACATGGAAAAGTAATTTTTTACAGAAGAAGCTCTCAAAAAATACAGAAACTCTTGTTGTAGATGCAACATGAAAAGTTATTGGTTACGTACTTGTCTTATGTCTAAATCTCTTATTGATCTTTATCAGGCCTCTTTAAAAGAAAAAAAGAAAAGGTACAAATGCATAAACAACTTTAACAATATACTCAAACTGGAACCACACACTTTAATGTTTCTAATTTCTTTGAAATGGTTGATCGAGAAATTAATCATATGATCAGTGATGAAAATGTTCAACTTGGCTAGTTCATTTTATCTATCATATTTAATTTATTAGCCCTATTTCAACAATATAGTTTTAATTTTATGTTATTTTTAATATAGTATATAGGATTTACATGTTTATGGATAATATTATATTGCAAATAAACAGTTTTGACAATTATTCCTATTTATAATTCTTATATGCATTTTCTTTGTTTTTCATGAAAAAATATGGATATATCTGAATTCAATAGTGGAAATCTATGTCCAGTAGATAGTGCAACAACTCACCCTATTCTTAAAGATAAGATATATTTTTTTCAATTGAAATTAGCTAAAACAAAAGCCAATACAATATTTGGAATTGCAAATATTAATTGAAGGTTTTGGAATGGCCTTATTTATGCTCAGTTTAATTAAATGCTTGTAGCTAATTGCTAGACTAATACTAATGAAAACAAGGGTGCCTAGTTCTATTGAGGAACATGCTATATTGCATATTGCAACACTTTATTAGAACATAACCAATTGCTTATCACAAATACTTCAATTTGTTTCTGGTTAAGAACTAGATATATCCCATTTAAAAATGTTTGATTGTGCGTATATATTCCAATTGCTCCACCACAACACACAAAAATGGGTTCACAAAGAGGATTAGGAATTTATGTTGGATTTAAATCTCCATCAATTATAAAATACCTTGAACCATTGACTGGAGATGTCCTCACAACATGTTTTGCTAATTGTTAATTTGATAAACAATGTTTCCAAGATTATGAGGAGAAAAATAGAACTGAGAAAAACAAGAAATCTCATGAAATGCATCATCTTTATCTTATTTTGATCCTCGCACAAATCAATGTGAACTAGAAGTTCAAAAAATTATTCATTTGCTAAATATTGCAAATCAATAAAAAAATGCATTTACTAATGCTAAGAAAGTAACTAAATTACAAATACCTACTTAAAATGCTATTGCTCGAATTGATGTTCCAAAAGAACAATATGATAAAACTTTAGTAAATGTATCTAATACACGCTAAAAGTGTGGTAGACCTATCTATTCTAAAGACAAAAATCTGAGAAAAAAAAGGGAATTAAATAAGCATGTTGGTAGTTCTGTAATTTTTAATACTCTTACAGAGATTTTTTCAAATATAAATAAAAAAATAACTCCAGAAGAATCTTAGGTACCTAAAAATAATGAAAATGAAGATATCTCAATAAGATATGTTATTTATAGGAAAGTATGGAATTGAAATCAAATTATTATTGATCTAATATTTAAATATGCAGTGGCTAATAATTTAATCAAAGAAAGTCAAGATCTTAAACAAAATCAGTTCCAAAATATTGACATAGAAGTGATTGTATGAAATGAAAAGACACAATTCAGGTCAAATTAAACTTGCTTGCAAATTGTAAGGTTTTTAGATCTATAGTCCAAACCCCTAAAAATGTAAAACCTAGGTGTTATAAATGGGTCTTTGTATGAAAATGTGATGAAAACAATGAGATTGTTAGATATAAAACAAGGCTTATAGCCTAAAATTTTCAAAAAGACCAAGGCTTGATTATGAAGAAACATATTCCTCTATGATGGATGCAATTACACTTAGATTTTTTACAAGTCTAGCAATTTCTGAAAGAATTCAAATACGTCTTATGGATATTGTAACAACCTATTTATATAGATCACTTGATAGTTAAATGCATGAAAATCCCTAAAGGATTCAAAATGCCTAAAGCATATAACTCAAAGTCTCGAGAAATGTACTCAATTAAATTACGAAGACCTTTATATAGACTAAAACAGTCTAGGCGAATGTGGTTCAATCATCTTAGTACATATCTCCTGAAGGTAAAATATGCCAATAATCCAATTTTGCCCATGTGTCTTTATTAAGAAATCAAAATCCAGATTTGCTATTATTGTAGTATATGTTGATGATTTACACATCATAGAAACTCCTATTGAGCTCCTAGAAATATTTAGATTTTTAACTAAAGAGTTTGAGCTGAAAGATTTGATAAAAAACAAAATTTTGTCTTTGCCTGCAAGTCGAGCATTTAACTGATGGGATTTTTATTCATTAATCAACATATATAGAGAAAATATTAAAGAGATTTAGTTTGGACAAAGCATATCTATTGAGTGCACCAATTGTTATTCAATCTCTTGATACATAAAAGGACATTTTTTTTTGTCCTCGAGAAGATAATGAAGAAATTTTTTGTTCTAAAGTACCATATCTTAGTGTAATTGGTGCATTAATGTATCTTGCTAATAATACGTCACAAGACATAACATTATCTGTTAATTTTTAGCAAGATATAGTTTTGGTCCAACAAGAAAATATTAGACTGGTGTTAAACTCCTTTCACGTTATCTTCGTGGAACAACTGATATGAGATTGTTATACTCAAAACAATCACATTCATAGTTGTTAGGATATGTAAATACTGGATATTTATATGATCCACATAAAGGAAGGTCACAAATAGGATATTTGTTCACATATAGCAGTATTGCTATATATTGGCGATCTACAAAGTAAACTATTGTTACTAGTTCTTCAAATTATGCTGAAATACTAGGCACTCCATGAAACAAGTTGAGAACATGTATGGTTAAGACTATTGATTCAACATGCTTAAGAAAAGTGTGATCTTCCAACAACTAAAGGGAGCCCAATAATTTTATATGAGGATAACGCTGCGTGTATCGTAAAGATAAAGGGAGGATATATTAGAGGTGATAGAACCAAATATTAAATTGATGGATGACTTATTAAAGATTTGGATTAAATCTAGATATCTCATCTAACTTCAAGAAGTGTATTTTGTTGACAATGGTGGTGTATTTTGATTGTATTTCAAACCATAAAAATGCCTATATAAAAGCATAGTTCATGAGATAAAATGAGATTAATTAGTGGAGAGATTTTTAAGTTTAGAGTATTTTATACAAGATTTTACAACAATAAGAAAATTTGCAATACTTAGCTAGTTTATGAAGAGCTAGATCATCAAGTTTTATATTTCTATATTCTTGATCAATCTGTTATCTTAATTTGATTTACAACAAATTTGAATTTATATGCGAGTTTTTGGATGGTTTCCTTTTTTTTTCCCCCTCTTTTCACAAGCAAAGACTTTAGATTCACATGTTCATTAAAATTGCATTACATCTTATTCGATATCTGAATTATATGTTTCATTAATCAAGGACTTGGAAATGTCTTCTTTTCTTGGAAGGTTTTTAATGAATTTATAGGTCTTTAAGTTCGAACTACCAATGCCATGTTTTTTGCTCTAACATCTTTTAATAGTTTAACTAGACAAAGAGATATCTTCTCTAAAGGCTCTTCATTTTCAAAGTATTTATGTCCTATACCAGTGTTCGACATATGTTCACTTATGGTTATGAGATTATGAGATTATAATAATCCAAACATATAAAAAACTTTAAAAAAAAATTAGTATAATCCTGTAGTACACATATTTGTATTCAAAAATTTGCAATACACTAGAAAAAAAAGGAGAAAAAGAAACTTCTACAATGATAAAAAAATTCAGTACTACAAAGAATTTAGTGGCCGATCTTGCACTTGTCGTGTGACTCATTTTTAACAATATACAACACGAGCATGCTTTAAGTATAGCTGCTGCAATAACAGCACGAACCACTACATATCTCCGAATTGAAGGCATCTGGCCCCCCGACACTAGACGGAGTTGTCCAAGAAGAAATTGTATAACAGGAACCTGCGGGATAAATCAAATCGAGCGGCGTAAGCTTCAAGTTAAACATGTCTCTGCTCAGCATGAGACAGTATCAGTTTAGGTTCCCCTAAAAAAGTGATACAAAAGTCTAAATATTTGACTTTCAAGAGTTTATCTTACAATGCTAAGAGAATCATCTAAATATTTGGCTTTCAAGAGTTTATCTTACAATGCTAAGAGAATCATCAGGTAGAAATCTTACGAAAGGAAAAAAGAAGTTAATAAACTAGTTTTCAATTTGCAATTGGTGTGGACTTCAGAAGTTAAAACATGGTGGCTGATCTATGTTCATTTGTCACCCTAATAGATGTGGGAAACACCTGGAAGGACAAGCCGGTGCTGAACATGAGCACTAGTACAAACTCAAAGTACTGATCAATGGACCAAAAAGATTCCACAACCCCTTCTGCTTAAGTAACAAAGAAATTTAAGGCTGCTGGAGTTAAAACCAAGTAGGAGAAAGCAATACCAGCATCGAAAAGAATTGAGGACCCTAATACAATAGGCCCCAGAAACCTTCTTTCTGCTCTGGTTAAACCTGGACGAACAAAGGCTATGATCTCATACAGAATTACAGGGCTTCCTAAAAGAAGGCCACAATATCCTGACACCTGCAGTACACCATGAACAAAATCAATTGATATGAGTAGTTCCATATATATATATATATATATATGTTTCATTTCTTTCTTTGAATTCAGCCCTTTTCTTTGTTTCCCATTTTTTGTTCTTTTGTAAGTTTTAGATGCCAGCTAATGAGTAACTAGCTTCTTATCTAATAAAAGTTGAAAAAATTAATACAATGTGCAAGCTGCTAGTTAAAGTTAATCAGGGAGGATAGGATCAAAACCATAATTGCAATTGTCACATTCTTCCAGCTATAACACTGTGCAGCAAATAACTCTTAATTTAATCCAAAACTTTTAAAGCTTTCCTTAATATGATAGAACATCATCCTGAAGGTATATCCTATGGTGCTGTTCTAATTGGAAATAAGCATGAAATGATCCAAGTGAGAGAAGTTAATACTCATTCAATGTTAAGTCCATTACTGTAAAAACAGATACACACTGTTACAACCAATAACTAGTATTCATATCCTGAAAACAAAAAGATATCATTCAATCTAATCTTTAAAGTTGTGAAGAAAAACTCGCCAGGAGCTAATTGTAGAAATCGTACATCCTTGCTTTAACAGGAGCTTCAAGAAACATTATCAGTTCTGTTGAAAATGCAAAGCATCCCAACATAGCAGCTCCGACAGCCAACACTGACACAAATATTCTCGGTCGTAGCTCTTCAAGATGATCGAATATAGTCATTTCTTTATCATCTGGAAGAAGATCTTTATCAGGATAAAGAAAATTATAAAATGCATTTCTGTCATTATTCTGCTCAAACCTTTGCAGAGTTTCTTCAGCTGAGATATTAGCCACATCTATATCACGCATCACAGGAGAGATGTCAGCATTTTACCTAAAAGCCTGAACATCTACTGAGATCGTGGAAGTATTATCATCAGGAATTAGATTAAGAAAATTGTATAATTCCAAAACAATCCAACAAATGCAGATCAAGCCTTTCTAGAGATGTGACATTAAACATATCAAGAATAAAGGTACCATATTAGAAGGGGGAAAACCGAGTTTAGGAAGAATTTGCTAATATTTTTGGTCCTAAAATAAAACTACTAAAGTTCCCCCTTTTCTTGTGTTTTCTTGTGTTTGCAGAGCTATTACTTATTTCCACAAAACTTATTTTTGCAAATGGCAAATATGGCCTGGTTTTTTGCAGAGTACAACTTCATCAGTCTAATAAACCTGCCAAAATAAACACAAACTCTCATGGCATCTGGACTAGAAAACATTTCTATGATCTTATTTCTCTTGAACTAAGAAACTAGTTTGAATGAGACCATCAATTGTTTTCATATCCCAGATAATTAAGCTTAGAGTTTGTAGGAAGTAGCCATATATTCTTGGTTAGGTAAATCCAGCTTTTACCAACTGCCTTTCTAGTAGTATTTCTTAATATGATACTGAAACCTTGGTCGATTATTTTCCAGTCTGCAAAATCCACACCGTAGGCCCGTTTGCTATAGTTGTTCCACTAGACCTCCATGTGTCAAAAACAATCAGTTTGTCTCCCTTCTGCCTTTTTGTAGAAGTGACAATTAAGACTTAAACAGCTAGAAGAAAAATAAATCACAAATTCTTAGGGAAAAAAAGAAGTTAGAGAAGAAAACCTAATATCCTTTTTTGATAAGTAATGTTACCAAATGACATAAACTAAAGCAAGTTTTTGCTGGTTTAATTATAATGGTTAGATTTTACTTGGTCTATATAATCCTTTAAGCACATTCATGCAAGTTATAACTAATACACTAAAGTCACGTTTGGAAACTTAGACCTAAACTTTTGGATTTGGATTTCAAAAAATAGTGTAAATTGTATAATAAAACACATGTTAAAGTAATATTCATGGTTGTTTTTTAAATTCATCAATTTGTTAGACGCCTATTTAACGGTGAATTTGAAATAGCTATAGACGTTTATGAATTTGAAATTCATGCCTTATAACTCTTAAATATATAATCATATAGAATCATAACTAATTTATATATAATGCAAGCATTTCATTATCATAATTTATATAGCAATAGAAATCCTATCCAAATTTTCAAATTCATATTTCCAATTATTACATGATGAGTAAAATATCTAACTTGAACCCAAACATTCAATTTTATTTAAACAGTAATCAAGCTAAAATTTCAATTCATAAAAAAAAAATCCGATTCAACTCTTTCTTTTGTTTTTATAGCAAATTTATAAGCAATAAAAAACAATAACCAACAACAGAAACAATGAAACTAATCACTAAGAGCAAGCAAATGCCGAACTTGCAAAGAAAAATTAAAATTAAAAGATTTAGGTTTAATTAGATTGATACCAGGTCTATCTTCGATGGTAGAGGCGCTGCTGGTTTCACTGAAGTCTTCTTGCCGATTTACTTTGACATTATCATCAATGACAGCGAAACAAACGGCTCTACCAAAACCTTTACGGCACCGCGAAGCAGCGAATTCCAGCCTCCCTCTCCATGAATGGCTTATATTAAGAGAGTTGAGCTTGAGCTGCGTCCTGGTTTACTCGGCCAGTTTAAAGCAGCTTTCGTTAAGCTGCAAATGGGAGATGAGAGCAGTGGTGGTGCTCGTGCTTCCCATCTCTCTCTTTGTCGCAGCTTTCGTTCTGCTTTTTGACTTTCTTAACAGTACTAATTTCAGCTTTGATTTTTCTTTTCATGTATTTTCTACTACATTAAATTTATTTATCTATACATAAAAATTATTTGATTTTAGTGTTAATTTATATCGATATTGGTGTATTTTAATATATCGTTTTAAGTTCATCAGATTTTAAATATTTTTAATTTATATATAAAAATATTTTTAAATATAAAATAAATAAATTTCATATGTCAATTACTCATTAACTACATATAATATTTTAAAAAAAATTGCATCAAATATAGAAAGAACAATATTAATCTAAGTAACAAGGTTAAAATTTTTAATGATTGTCAAAATTTACGAGTAATTATGTCTAATAATCTTTAAATTTACGAGTAATTATGTTTAATTCATTAAATTTATGGTTAATATCAATTTAATTTGTTTAAAAGCTTATATTACATATTAGTCAATACAACTATTTTATAAGTAATTATATTTAATATTCTTTAAATTTATGAGTAATTTTATTTAATATTTATTAAATCTATAAATAATTATGTTTAATTCATCACATTTAACATTAATATTAATTTAATTTTTTTAAAAACTTATATTATATTTTAATTAGTACAACTATTTTTAATCAATACAATAAAAATAAAATATAAATAGATACCAAAATCACTAATTTAATTTAAAATCCGTACGTATCGCCCGTACAGCACAATCTTCACAGAGGGTTCTCTCGATTTATTGGAACGCTAGGTATTAGTACTTTAAATTTAAATGCCTAATTTAATACCTATTTGCCTAAAAGAAAATATATAGTTATGTAAAAAGAGAAAGTGAGAATATTGAAATTGAAAACCTGTTTAATACAAATATCCAAAAATAATAGCTTTATAAACAACTCCAATTGATTTATAATATCCAAACTAATAACCTGAAAGAAAAAATATTTTAACGAAGAGTTTTAAATTTCAAGTGAAAAAAAAAAATTCTGCTGCAAACATGACCAATTTTAAAGTAATTCAATCAAAATCGCATTTTTAAAGTAAAAATCAAGAAGAAAAAAAAATGTGAATATTAAAATTCATCGTTCGCTACGAAGATATCAAAGAATTTTAAAATAAACAACTATACATGATCTAATAATAAATAATGATAATAATTAAATTGTATATAAGATTACATCTTAGAAAAAAAAAGTCCTCACATATGTAGTGTAACAATAAAAAGCATGACATGTGTTCTTCCTTATCAATACTTGAGACTATGTAGCTTATAAAAATTGTTTGAGTTATAAATAGATGTGTCAACCAGTTAGATTTAAAAAAATTTAAATTTTTTGTTTAAGTTTGAATTCGAACGGACTCGATTTATTTAGATTATTTATATTTATTATTAATAATTAATATAAATTAAAAAATTATTTTTTTGTTAATATTTATATATTTTTATTAAATTTAAATAAAAATATTTTTAATTATTAAATATAAATTCTAATCTAATTAGATTAACCTAAATTAACAAAAGTCATAATTAAAGCTTGATTCGAACACATCAAACTTGTCAGACGAACAGGTATCCCAACTTGTAAACAAATTTAGTTGCACATTGCGCAAAATCTTTTATTCAATCA
>JBBYHM010020476.1:0-10638 GCA_038381775.1 Adansonia rubrostipa
GTCGTTAGTTTCATTAGTTAATTTTGTTAGTTCATTATTAATGAGCTGGACACATACTCATGATTGTATATATACAAGGGTTTAAGTATAAAAGATATATAATGAAATATATATACTATTTTCTTTCTCTCTTGTTCCTTCTGTTTTTTCTTATCTTCATTTTCTCTTGCATTCGAGCACTATTCGGGCTTTGCTCGAGGACTGTTCTTTCTTCTTCAATTCTTCTACATCGCCATCTTTCTCCATCACTAAAAATCCTTGTATCAGAAAGAGGGGCAAAATGCCTCCCTTCGCATCCTAGCTTTGCTCGTTTTTATATTCTCAATTCTCGTCCCTTTCTTATTTCTTTACTATCATTTCCATTTCTATTTCTTTCTCTTTAACAAACCATAGTTGTCATTTGCCCTAATTGCCTTTCTTTTTCCTTTCATTTGAAAGTTTGGATAGAAGAAAAGTTAACCAAATGGCAAAACAAATGCATTCAGGGCATGTGTCCACTTCACACAAAATAAATAACCCCTCTCTCCACGTTCCCTTTTGCAAATGGCCTCTTCAATTTGCCCTTAGATAACTATTAATAGACTTATCTATAGGCCAAGTTACTTATCTAAGTTTAAAAGTTTATTCAATATTTGAAAAGGTTTGATAAAATTATTAGATTCGAAAATTACGCTTACACAAATTTCGAAATATGTGTTCAAAAATGGGTCAGGCTTTAGGTAGAAAATTTTAAGATTAAGCCTAGCTGAGCTTGACTATATATTAAAGAACCCTGATTTCTTCTAATATGCATGACAACTAAATCTCATTACTTCCTAAAAAGAATACAAATCAAAATATCATAAAAACTTTTAGTTTAAAGAACCTTATTTTCTTTATTTTTTCTCCTCTTTCAAGAGATTAAATAAAAACCCTAAATCTCCTTGAATCTAATCTCCAAATCCTTCATTTTAATTTTCACACAAAATTCACATTCCTTGCTAAAAGTCAATTTGTCATGGCCCTTATCTAATTATAATAAGTAAAATCCTTCACTCCATCACAATTAAATTTTTTGAAATTTAGTTTTTATTTGACTGATTTTTTTCAAGAAATTTTGTTATTCATTTTATTTTGTAGGATTTAATGGATTTTGATAAACAAGTGACTAAGCTATAAAGCGAGAGTTGGATTTCAGATTGGAGAGTTCACTTAGTACAACTTTGAAGTCACTGACTCAGCTTTAAACCCAAGCTAGTTCAGGTAAGTTTGGTTTTCAAATCAAAATCTAGGCAAGCTAAGCTTGGGCTTTTGTTTGGCAATCTGGGCTAAGCCTGGTTAAGAAATGTTACCCATATTTCGGATTTAGCTGGACTTAGGCAAATGTAAAAGCTATTAGTATGATGTTAAAGCTCAGTCGAGTCTATGAATAATTTTACCTATTAGAATACAAATCATTTGAAATTCTTTTAATACGTAGTTATATAAACAGTAAAAGTACACTAAATCAAACTATTCAACCTGAATTCTTGAAAGATAACAAACTTAGACTCCAAAACTAAAATTCAGCAAACCAAGTTCTTTAATTTCAAATATTGACTGTGGAGAAACTATTAAAAATATTTTCATTCTCATGAGCTAATTTATCATTGTCTTAATGACCTCCCAACCACCTTGACTTTTTTTTTTTTAATTATTTTTGAGGATGTGATGTTTGATAAGAAAAGTGATTTTAAAAAATCACTAAATTGAATGGAGTTTCTACTAATTTTTTTGACTAAGAATAATTGGTTGCCTATAAAAATTAAATATTTTTAAGAAATCTTAAATTTAATTAAATTTCATTAAAAAGACAATTTTTGCAGTTTGCAATAAAATCAAGTTTAAAAAGGTTTAGGAGTCAATTACGAAGAAAGTCTTAGCACCCCCATCCTACCTAAAAATTGATATCAATTAATTACTCATTTTCTTTAGTTTTGACATAGATGAATCCTAAATCGTATTTAAAAATAATTCTTTTGAGTAAGTCACGTAATTAACTTTAAAAAATTTTGTGACAATGAAAAAGAATTTGGAAACTTTCCAATGTCCTTCAAAAGGACAATTTTGTATGAGTTATTATTATTAGTAGTAGTAGTAGAAATGTCATCTCATTTTGAAGATGATATTTCTTTTGCAAAAGATAATTATTGGAATTTCCCCTACATAAATTCAATAAAATATCTCCGTTTAGGACATTACCTCATTTGATAGAAAAGCAAAGCTACTCCTTGAGTAAATGCATAAATAACATTAGGATAATGGTCATGGCAATTGTAAATAGCGTGGAAAATAGAAAATACATCATCAAAATAAATCTCATTTTGTATTTTGTTACTCGGGTTAAGTCTTGCAAAGATCCCTAGCGTTAAAGAATCTCTTAAACCCTCTCGCGCCAAAATTCTTTCTGAAAAGGTGAGATTTCATTACTCACACTTATAGCCTAACCATCAACTCTTTTCACAAAAGAGATGAAATAACTCCAACACATGTATGCTATTGTCCTTTAATTTTGTTTTGTTGTTTATTAAATCATTATTTGTGATACATTATAAAATGTGATAGATAAGTAGGTACAAAATTTCTTGTCCAGCTCTAAAACTTTTATGTAATTAAATATAAATATAAATATATTTATGTTTGTATAAAAGAATAAGTATAATAGAAAGAAAATTTAACAATTTTTTATAATATCATTTTAGACACATTTTTGCTCAAATTAAATTTATTCCGAATCTTATAACATATAATTAAAGTTATCCCTATTGGTTTTACAATTGGGGCAATTTTTTTGTGTGTTTATTTTTGTTTAGCGCATTCAAGTTATTTTTATATTATTTTTATTTTATATTTATATAAACTTTAAAATATTAATAATTTATTTATTTAAATTTTGATATCTTTGTGTATTTAAGTCGTGCTTTTTTTATTGTGTTATTTTTAATTATATTTTTATATTCTGTTTATGTTATATAACCATGTTGCGGTTAAAATTATAAAGTCTAATACAAACTTATGTCATGTGACGTTGTACTCATGATCATGATAAATTAATAATTTATTTTATTTAGATTTTGACACTTATTTATCTATTGATGTGGTGTTAATATTATTTTTATATTATATTGTGTTTTAACTATTTTCTCATGTTGTGTTAATTACATATCAGATTTATATATACTATCTTATATATAATTATAGTATAAAAATTTCAACATATAATAATTATAAAAAAATTACAATTCCTTATCACATGTGGCAAGTAAGAAGGGATAATTTTAACATTATTTTATAAAATATGTGCCATCTCACACGTTATATGAGTTTTATTTTTCTAGCAATATTTAACATATATTTTTTAATTAAATAACACAAAACATAAATATATTCAGTTATACTTTAATTTAACACATAACATAAAATGTAAGGTAGTAGTTAAATAGTAAAAAGAAAACTATGTTAAACGATACTACGAGTTATGGGTTGTTCGGATGAGTTATTAGATTTATATTTTATAACTTTTTATTTTTTAATATGAAATAAATGATGAATATAAATATATTTTAAATGAATTAAATTCTGTTATCATATTAATTTTTTAAATAAATACATATAATGAATCAAAGTTATATATTTGTATTGTATTTATGTTTCTTTTATATCTATATCTTACTTTAAAAATTACCTTTGAGTGAATAATAAAACTAAAGCAACATGAAGATTCAAACACTAGTATTATTAAAAATACGGCCTTGAATTAATGTCCCGATAGTGAATTTAGACAATGATCACAACCATCTTATATATATATATATATATATATATAGAGAGAGAGAGAGAGAGAGAGAGAGAGAAAGAAGGTTAATATTTAAGAAAAATTGAAAAAGAAAAATTTATAAATTTTAAAAATCGAATTTTAATTTTATTGACATCTGACTCTTAAAACAAAAAGAAAACGAATCATTCGAATCAAATTTTAGATTCATAATCTAGACTACTTTAAATAAATATTATATGCATGTATGATATTTACAATCCATCCATGAAGAAATTTAGTTTGAAAAATGTTACAAAAGAAATAACTATTCATAAAACTTAAAACATAATTGGATTATGAGAAAATTATGTCATAGATATTCAATTCCGATCCCTAAAATAACATAAATAGGTAAGTGCCGACATCAAAGAAAGATCATAATCCTACAATAATGTCTTTGAAAGCAACGCATGCATTCACACCAAAACACTTGAATCTCAACCACCTGAGAGCAACATCATAAGATCAAACCAAATACCACATTGCATTACCAAAAGAAAGATATTAATGAGGAACAGAAGAATCATTATAGAACCCCCCAAAAAAAATCCATCACCATTTAAAGCATCAATAACAGAACTCGGTGCCTCTAAGGGAATTACAACTTGTGCAGCTCTCTCAAGGGAACTAATCAATTAAAATATGATTGAAGAAGTCTAATATAAAATTGGACAAATCTTTAGTATGGTGAAACTTGAACCTGGAACCTCAAGATTTCAGGTCTTCCTCCTTATCACTAAGCCAAAGCTTCATTGGCAGCTATCATTAATAATTACTTAATCTCTCTACAATATCTTTCTACATCAATAATCACCACTCAAATTTTAAGTTTAAGTCTTCGTAAACCTTTCTCAAATACTCCTTTTTTTCAAACTAAATTCTTTCTTATCATTAAAGTGGGCCTAACTATCGTAAATTGTTAATTAATTAATCTGTCTCTTTCTCTCTCTCTTAAAAACCAAAAATTTGTTCCGAAAGGGAGAGTGCGTGAAACACACGAACCAATTAAAAACAGGCTGGCTGAGCTACTTAGGGAAGAAGCTTGCACGAAGGCATCATCCTAACAGCAATCAAGATTGAAAGGAAAAAAAAAAAAGAATTCATCGATGAACCTTGCAAGAAGTTTGACATATATATGTATGTATGTGTGTGTATATATATATATATATATATATATAGACACACATACATAGTATCCATGGAAAAGAAAAGCAGGTGAGCAGAATCATCTTCATCCTTATATACCATAATTTTCGTCTGATGTTTCCATATTAATTGGCCATATCCTGATGCTTCTCTGCAAAAATCTGTATTTCCCTACGTGAAAACATATGTGTTGAACCTGACAAAAAGCAAATGTTTTGTTATGGGATAACACCGCTTTAATAGGTTAAATCTCTTTTCAATTCATTTCCTCGAAGTTGTTAAACATTTAAACTAGATGAAGAGGATCATGACAAAGGCATACGGGATATCACAGCTTTAAGAGTTTTTTTTTTATCATGTAGATGGAAGACAAAAGAGCTTAGTATATGATAAAATTCTAAAGGGGTAATTTGTAGAAGTAACAGGTAAGAATAACAACATATAACTTAAGCTCCGATGCCATGGTAAGCAGCCAATCAAAAATTAATTCAGAATAAGTAAAAAGGCTCAACTTATTAGAAGAAACCTAAAAACAAACGTGGAATAATATCACTTTAACGGTACTATAAAAAAATGGTTGATTAATCACCTGTTTTCTTTTGAATTGTGTCTTCTTTGGGGCCTGAAAATTTGCAGGCAAGGAAGATGGTGGAGCGTTATCCCTGATTTCTCGAATTCCTAACTCGGAACGAATCCTTTTGGGTGTCAAAACTAGAGCATCGAACAGGCGAATGAACATGCCACTCAATCCAAGCAACAGAGTTGCGACCATGATCTTGAGAAGAAGCAATAGTAATCCCATCGCTGCCAGCTCTCTTCTTTGCAGGGAGGATGATTCTAGCTCCTATTATTGTTCAAGGTTTATATATATATATATATATAGATAGATATAGAACCAAATATATATGGGAATATAGTACGATTTCTTGGTCGTAATTCAAGTGGTAATGGTAGTTGGGGAGTCTTTGTATAGAACACATATGTTTGTTGATTGAGACCTACATATTGTCTTCTAATTAATTATTCAAAACAATATTGAATTATTGAAAAATAATACTGTTTGTTGATAGATATGTTTATGGATTTGATTAAGTAACATGGTTTTTGGATGGAAATTTGAAGTATTTAGTTTTAATTTTAATTTAAAATATATTTAAATATGAAATTTTAAAATGGAATAGTTTTTAGTAGATTTTAATATTACTACCCCTATTCAAGTATAAATGAACTAAGTTAAATCAAGTCTCGGACAAGATTTTAACGGGTCAATCAAACTAATATGAGCATAGAGGTACTCTTGCCCCTACTCAATTTTGTTATTTTTATTTATTTATTTTTGATATGAGGGAAACAAAACTTAAGAATAAAAAAAATCAAACTTTAAATTTACTGAATATTATTTTTTAAAAATAATCATATAAATCAATTAAACTAAGCTTTAAATTTATTTAAATTTTTTACTTTTCCAACCTATTTCCATTTTTTTCCTTATTTTTAAGTCATTGACCTCACTATTGTATAGACAATATTTGGTATTGGGTATAAAATGGGGCTAATTACAAAATTAACTAATATAAAAAAGATTTGTACCCTAAATAAACATGATAATTTGATTTTCAAAGAGTTTAAACAATTAATTTTACTAGCGAACCCCTCACTATTATTTAGTCACCCACTATGATTTAAATATTATTCAAATTGATCAACTTTCTCTCTCTCTCTCTTGTCTTGACTTTGAGTGGCATTTTATTCTAGTTTACGCTAAGTCGAGTGCTTTTTAAAGTACCATTGACTAAAAAAAAAAAAAAAAAGAAAAAGGTGATGGTCATATGTAAGGATATATTTTCCAAGGGTTGAATTATTTGTTCTACCTTAAAAGTTTATTTAATATTTGAATAGATTTGATAAAAATATTAAGCACAACATTAGGTTTAGTGAGTTTCGTTTTAGAAAATGGATCAAATTTTGATTCAAATATTTAAAACATGAATCTATTTGTCTCATTTGAAATTATACAATATATTATGTAAATTATATTATAAAAAATAAATATGTAATAGCATAATATAGACATGAAAAATATGTAAAATTATCTAAATTTTAGATTTTAATGAAGGAAAAAAGTAAAATTATTAAAGATTAAATAAAAATAAATTTATTATTTTTCAAAAATTTGGTGGGTCTCACCACTAGACATGCTCATGGGTTGATAGTCCAAGCCTGTATAGGCCTACCCGTACTATATTTTTATATAATTTATTTTTTAAAAAATATATTTTTTTAATTTAATCTTTATTAATTTAATGATTTTCTTCTATTAATTTTATAAATATAAATAATTTAATTTAGTTTTAACGTCTACACTATAATATGATATATATGTATTATTTATACAATAAAAATTATATAATACATAAAATATAAAATAAATATATATAATGTAATAAAAAAATGAGTCGAGTCGGGTCGAGCTTTGAAAGTTGGACCTATGACCCTGCCTATTTTTTAATTAGGCTTAATTTTTTATCTAAGCCAATTTTTGGACCTAATATTTTTGTCCAAATGCTCCCAAATATCGACGGGCTTTTGCGTTTAAGCGGATAACCCAACCCTTGAGCAGGTCTTCTCACTACAAGAGACAAAGCTTCTTTTGATAGAATTTTTCATTGGAAAAGCCCAAATTCCTTTGAAAATATTCAGGTCATTGATACTTTTTCGTCGGAAATAAAATTTTCATTGGAAATACTAGCATTTTCGACAAAAAAAATTGTCAGAAATATTATTTTTGATAATTTTGGTGTTTTTTTCCAACGAATAATTCATCGGAGAAATGGCAGAAGATTCTATCGCAATTAGTTTATTATCAATAGATTTCCTTGTCTTTAATAATATTTGTGACAAAATGACTTATTTAATCACTCTGTTGGCAATTATTATTATCGACAAAAATTTTTGTTAATACTTTTTTTATAAACACAAAAAATTATTTATAATTTTATTTAAATTATAATTAAAACAATCAAATATATTAAAATTTATAATTATTTTTAATTAAATTAAATGAAATAATTTATATTATAAAATTATTATAATTAAATAAAATTTAATAAAAATGTAATAATAATATTCGAATAATATTCAAATAGTAACATAAAAGTCGAGGATTGTAATCAGATCATTTGACACCACTGTCTTTGGCATTAATATCCCCACACCAATTTTAGAAGTATACAAATGTATTAACTTATATATAAAAAATAAATATATAAAATTTTAAACACAATTATACCTTAGATATGCATATTACTATATACAGGATGCGAGCGAATCTCACTTTTTTCACAATCAAAGTGCATGGTTGCTGTCTTCCAAGACAACGTTGTTTGGATGGATCTATACATTGGTGTCACGTTGCTGATATTGTGACCGTGCAAAATGTTGAGACGTGGAGCAAATAGCTAAGTCTCAATTTTCTTAATTTGGGTAAGCTCGATCTTGCTTGAAATAATAATTTTAAATTAAAATAATAAATTTTTATTTAAATTTAATTATAGATATATAAATAATAATATAAAAATAATTTTTAATAAGATAAATAGTAATTTGAGCTTAAATGAATAGATTAAGTCGAAAAAAATTGAAAATTTAAATTTAAAATTTAAAATTTTTTTAAGTCGCAACCCATCCTATCAATGCCAAAGTCTAAATAACAATGACTATGCCGTGGAATCAAGCTGTCGATGATAATTTATCATTTTGGAAACAAGAAAATGTGCTTTGAGTTGCATTTAGTTGCAATAACCATATACAATACAATAAATTAAACTAATCCCAACAATTGAGAATAAATTAAGGGGTAATACTTTGCTTTGCTTACTTATAAGTCTATTACTTTCTTTGTTCTGTTTTGGATTTTACTTTTTTACAGCTTTTTTTTTTTTTCTTTTATACTTGTAATCTTCAAAAGTTTCAATTTCGCGAAAAGTGGTAAAACAAAAGCTCTCCGAAATCGGCTATGAAGCCAAAATTATAAGAAAGGTAGAAATTTTAGACTATAGAGTAGAAAATACAACACAAGAGTCTCGATTTGATTAGTGAAGAAGGGATAGGAATAAGATTATATGATAATTTCGAATGAGATATATTATTTTATATAAATATGGTACAATATAATTAAAATAGAATGTATAATGTGATATTTCATATTATATATATTTATATATTAATGTATTCGTGTTATGTTAATATTATTTTTCACGTTATATTACATTTTAATTATTTTCATATAAGTTTTAATTAACATTATTCAGACAATTAATTTTGTATAGCATTTGCCTTTTTATAATTTTCCACATATTCTGTATTTGTTTCATGGTTATATTATTTTTTTAGTTTTGTGTCATATTTTAGTTATTTTTTATATGTACGTTTTTGTGTAACACTATTAAAAAACTCTAAATTTTATGTCCCATATCATATAATGATTGGTTCTTTTTTTTTTTTTTGAAAATTAAATTTATATTGTTTTGTTTTAAAGTATTGAATACAAAATTACTATATTGATAAATTATCAGAAAAAATTAAAATATTGAATAATAACATAATATGAGTTGACGTAAGCAATTTTTTTTAACTTTAGTTATTGAATTAAACTAAAAAAAATATTACGATCATAAAATAGTGAAAAAAAATGTTGAATAATGTTACAAATTATTAGTTATTAAATAAGTTGTTAGGTTTGTATCTTATTGATTTTTTTTATTTTCTAATATAACTATAAATATAAATAATAGATATCAATACAATCGAGATAAATTCAATTTCATATTAATCTTAATTTTTTTACATATAATGTATATATAATAAATTAGATTCGTATTTGTTTTATTTTATATTTATACCTTACAAACAATGTAACCAAAGCAATTTGAGGACCCAAACACTAGTATTTATTAAAATTTTGGTATATTAATAATTTTATTATATAAATTTATTCATATATTTCTATAATGTTTATGTTGTTTTTTGTTTCATGATAGCATTTAAGGTGTGATATTTTCATATTAATTTTTTAAAATATTAATAATTCGTTGTATAAATTTTAACATGTTTATGAATTTATTTCGAGTTTATGTTATTTTTTTATATTTTATTTTATTTTACATATGTTGATAAAAGATTTTGGAGGCGTCGACCAAGCCACACAATTTATAATTCTACAAAACAAGAAAAGTTAAAGAAGCATTGAAATTGGTACTCTGAGGTCTACTATAATGCTCAATTTAGTAAAAGCTTTGGAGAAGAAAAGGCAATAAAAGAGGAAATTCTAGAATAAGACTTTTACAATAAGCTCCCCGTAAGCGTCAATGAATATAAACATTTGGATGAAAATTTTTAATCTCAACCGTTGGTTTTAAAAAAAATATATACCCATTCACCCGGTGAGTTTAAGGATAATGTCATAAAAGTGATATAAAGTGATAAGTTTTACAAAATAGGAAAACAAAAAAATTTATTTGAAAAAAGAAAATAATAATTATTATAATTATTCATAAAGAGATTATGATTACAATTTAACTATGCTTTCTTAACCAACTCTTTCATATATATAAACTATATATATAAATTATACATATAAATTATATATATAAAAAATA
>JBBYHM010020497.1:0-10637 GCA_038381775.1 Adansonia rubrostipa
TTGAATATTAGATTGAATCTACCATTATTATATTAAATATGTTATATTAAGTATGGCATTAAAAATTAAAAATTCTAGTTTTTATAAATTCTAGTCTATAATTCATATTAATAATTCATAGTAATTATGAATAATTCTTTTTCTTCTTTCTTCAGCCATCAAGAAGTCATGAATGATGCCGAACAAGATGCGGGTCGGTGCCAATTCTCTTTCCTTTTCAGATTGTTATCCCTTAAGCAGGCAGATAGCCCATTTGACCCTTACTATACCTTACACACGGATCGTTCGAAAGATCCTAATCTCGTAATTGGCCGAGAATGGACTAGGCTCCAGTAACATGCTCACCTCATAGCCAGAATCTCTAATCACCTGAGGTATACTTCAAAAATTGACACACTTTCTTGACAAACACATCTAAAAATATATCCTAGATTAGATACTTCTAAGCAACACATTCTGAATTCTACTCTCCTTGTTTGGGACCAGCCACTAGCGTATCTTGATAAATAAAACTGAAAAACTATTAGTCTGGCAACCAACTAATCTGAGACAACTACGGTTAGATAAGGTTAACAGGCATGTTAGAGGCTTAACTCTAAAAGAGAATATGAAGCTCCCAGGTTGGGGAATGGATCTAAGCTTTTACTGTTTATTTTTTTACCCATCCTCTTGTTCTCTCTACAAAACTCTTTAAGTTAACTTAAGCATCGGAGTGCACCTTCGAGTTTCAATTTCAGTGCTTCTTTGCCCCTTTTCTACATTTCAAGCTTTATTTCTGCTCAATATTTTAGACCATCCCAATCCAACCTCAACAAAAAAAAAAAAATCAACAATCGACACTGTCAATCATGACTAACCATCCTGCTAAGAATATCGTCATGCAAACTTTCCAAAGTACGCGAGATAGGTTACGCTATAGGTCGTAGCTTCAAGTTTGTGCGTCATTGGGCTCATAATTTGCGTCCACCACAATTAGGAAAAGTCGTCGCGAAGGGTCTCCACAAGCCCAGGATTGAAACGTATCCCACAACGTTGGTCGGCGAAAGTCTCCAACTACCAAAACCTAGGGACAGCATTTGCTCAATATGTCTATTAGAGCACCAAGCCGAAGACATCTTAAGAATATCGTCATGCAAACTTTCCAACGTACGCGAGATAGGTTGCGCTATAGGTTGTAGCTTCAAGTTTGTGCGTCATTGGGCTCATAATTTGTGTCCACCACAATTAGGAAACATCGTCGCGAAGGGTCTCCACAAGCCCAGGATTGAAACGTATCCCACAACGTTGGTCGGCGAAAGTCTACAACTACCAAAACCTAGGGACAAAATTTGCTCAATATGTCTATTAGAGCACCAAGCCGAAGACATCTTAAGAACCATACCTAGTTGCATGCATTACTTTCATGTCGATTGTGTCGATAAGTGGCTCAAACAAAACGCAACATTCCCTTCGTGTCGCAATTAAATTAGACTGTTTTTGGACAGTCGCAAGCATTGGATTTTTCCAGAGATTCACTGACCAAAAAAGAAGAAAAATCTGAGGTCAAGCTAAGTAGAATTTTTCTTGTATTGTAAATCTCAATGTATATTTTATAAGCAATGCATATTTTTCTTGTATTTTGATGAGCTATTGAAATTCAATGTCGTCTGCTCTGACTGCATCATCCTGATTTTCTTCATTTTCATTACAAACTTATATAAAGAGAGATATTAATTAATCGGTAGTAAATTTTTTTAAATTTTACAAGTGAAATTAGAATAACAACACATACTTTTTAGTTTATAATAAAAAATATAAAATTAATTTTACTAACATAAAAGGAGCAACTGAGTTTGATATCACTCGTCAATTCAGTTACTCTTTTTATCAAAACATTGTAAAATATAATTTAAAGTAATAAAAAATAAATATAATATCAGAGATATTTTGGTATTTAAAATTTTTTTTTACCCTTTTTAAAATTTAAAAACTACTCATCTTGACAAGAAAATTACCCATAACTCTTACAAGAAAACTACTCATATTATTAAAAATTTTATTTATTATTTATTTTTTAAACACTCACAAAATAATAGTAACCAATTCTAATTCAAATAAAGGATGTATGACAAATTTTAATTCCTCTATTAAATATTACTTCATATACATATACATATATATAATGATGAAATAATTTTATTTTCATTGAGAACTGATTAAGTAAAAATATTAAGAAATATTCTTGTTTTTATTCTCCTAATCATATATATATATATATATAACATATTATATTTGCATGCTAAACTAAGGTAAAAAAATTGTGTTTAAACTTCAAACTAATGAAGACATATATCTGCTGCATTTGATCTTAATATTCTTTCATCCTGGGCAACTAAATCTTCAAAAGACAACACCCGTATTTGGTAAGATTTTATCAATTACTTAAATAAACCAGAAAAAATCGCTCACGAAGGATAAGAACTTGATTAAATTTGTAGGACGATATATTCTTCATTTGGCGTGATTTTATTTGTAAAAAAAAAAAAAAAAAATTTGCATTTTTGTTACTCAAAATCAAAATAAAAATTTGACTTTTATTTTTTTTTTAAAAAAATAGAATTATTATATCTAAACACTTTAAAAATAAGAAAAAAAAAGTCAACAATCTACTTGATTAACTCTTCTAAGTGTTGATTTTGAATAATCAAAGTAGTCCACACTTTGTTTAGAGGTCTTTGCAACGGCTGCTACATATATAATTCTCTAAAAGAATCCAAGTTGTTACCCTCCTCGTTTGTCTCATTCCATTTGAAGCCTTTCATAACCATATAACACGAAAGCTGCTTGGAAGAAAAAAATCATCAATATATAGTCAGCATAAAATGACATCTTTGAACTTTTTTTTTTTTAATTTCTCTGACTCATTTTCATTGGATCATCTGGCTAACTATAAAATTCTTCAACTTTTTTTTTCTGTGTATTTTGTAGTCAGGATTCTCAGGAATTACCTTACACAGGGTGTTTAACTTAAGAAAGGTTAAAAGGAAGAACAGATTCTTCTTTTTTTATTTTTATTTTTTAATTTAAGTTAGCACCAAATGAGTCTCTTTGAAATCAGCTTTTTCATTTTCTCCATCTTCCTCTTGTTCGCTCTTCAGCCATCAACAAGCGTTGAAGTCTGCCGAGTTTCATGTGGGATTCAATTGATTCGATTCCCTTTCCGTCTCAACAACCAAGCTTATCGTTGCGGCTATCCCAGGTTTAATCTCTCATGCATAAACGAAGTCCAAACTATACTTTCGCTTCCGTTTTCCGGCGAATTCAACGTCGTAAACATCGACTACATGTTCCAAAATATATGGCTCAGTGACCCAGATTATTGCGCCCCGAAACGTCTCCTTCAGGGACTCAACCTATCCGGTACTCCTTTCGATTTATTATATCCTCGAAGCTACACGTTTTTCAATTGCTCCTCGGCCGCATCAACGGAACTACCTGAAGCGAGTTATATCTCTTGTCTTAGCGGCATAAATTTTCTGTCGTGGCTATACCGGCGGACCGACTTGATTTGTCTACGTCGTGTTCGGAGATAGCAACGGTTTTGGTTCCATTTTCCTGGACGGGTTGGTCGAGTCCTGGCAATGATATTAGGTTGACATGGAATGAACCTGATTGCCAGGTCTGCGAAAGCCAAGCAGGGAGTTGCGTGTTCAAGAGTGATACGGGCTTGGATGCTGGATGCTACGGTGGTTTTACCAATGGTACGATCTATTTTGCAGTGAAAAAAATGTTAATTAAAAATGCTACATATTTGTAATTTATGTCCAGTTCTTTCCATGCATCGAAAACTCAAATTACTAGTATAAATACTCTTGCTATTTTTTTTAACTAGAAGTTTAAGCCCGATTAACACTTTATAATGTGAGGAAAAGTCAGAAAAGCAATATGAGCTGCTTGCCATATTTTCACAGCTTTAATTCCTCTTATGTGTAATTTTTTATATAAAAAAGTGATAGCGATCTAAGATAAAGAAAAAATATTATAAATATTGAGATTTAATTTTTAAAAATATTATTTTTTTAAAAATAATTATATTATTATATAAATAAAAAATAATTATATAAATTAATAGGAATAAGCTGTGATTTCAACATGTATATATATATATATATATATTTTTTATATGCATATTTTTTGGTACGAATGGATAACATCCATATGCAATTCAATTGCAATTTTGCTTCACAAATCACACACCAAGTACAAAAAATTGCTGATAAACAAATAAATACCCATATATTATTTGTATTAAACTATGAGAGGCAGGTTACTTGCTCCTAGTTATTTGAACATGGTGAGGAAAGATAGAGGGGAGATATACATGGCTAAAGAAAGCAAACTTCAAATTGCTATTGAGGTCTCGATCTATTGGTGAGGCATCGCTTTCACGCATCCACAAACACGTGAGGCGGCGCTTGAATATCATATATTTGTGGCAGTCAACGGTTCTGTAATATACAGATAACCTGCATGTTTCATATTTTTCTTAAAGAAAATGTGAAGATGCATGTTTCACCAATTTTTTTTCCCGTCCCACATTAGTACATTTTCGATTTAATTAATGTTTTTTTTAGGTCTTCCAAGGCGTGCTAAATACGGCATAGCGTTTGGTGTGGTAATACTGGTCTTGTTCATACTCGGCCTGGTAATTTACCTCCGCAACAAGGCTGCGGATTACGACCGTCGTCGACATCCCAACCCAGAAGCGCTCCACAATTCAGTCGCCCCAAGATTAGACGCTGTTGCCAAAGGTCTTGATGGACGAACCATCGAGGCCTATCCAATAACATTGCTTGGTGAAAGTCGGCGATTACCGAGGCCTAATGACAATACTTGCCCAATATGTCTTAGCGAATACCAAGCCAAAGAGACGTTAAGGACTATTCCAGATTGCAAGCATTACTTTCATGCTATTTGCATCGATGAGTGGTTGAAATTGAACGCTGCTTGCCCATTATGTCGAAAAAACCCCAGAGAGATCTGTACTTCCCACTGTTTAATCTTCTTCATGATCTTCAATTCTTTATTGAATTTTCAGTAATCCAAAGTGGGAGATCAATGTAAAAGAAGTCTTCATACTAAGATCTTTCCCCTAGCAACAACGTTATCTATAGCTGGGTTCATGCTTTGTCCGAGTTATCTTTGCTTTGTTCTGTTCTCGATGCTTTCCAGCTATTTATTCCTTTTAATTTCATCCTGAACTTAGAAATTGTAATCACCAAAGCACGACGTAAAACTTAGAAATTCCCATCAAGTAACTACCAAACGAATAAACGTGGACTAAGAAAATACTAAAAAAGAAGGAATATTCATTGTTGGTGAAAACAATAAAGCAACATAGTGAAAGCTAAATTTTGTTTTTCAGTTTCCTCTGACATGGCAAAACATGGGTCTACAGGTCTGGTCTTAAAAAATCCGAAGAGAAAAAAGATGACTTTACTTTCTTTATAATCCTCTAAACAAGAGGAGTTTTACAGTCTATGTGATCGAAAAATCAAATTACATGATTGGAGTTCTTGAAGCATATATTAAAAAAAATGGGTTCCTTTCAACTCTTTTTGTTGTTCATCGTCATTTTCTTCTCTTTTCAACCATCAATAAGCGATGAAAATTGCCCTATCCAATGCGGATCTAAAACCATTCGCTTCCCTTTCCGGCTTACAGACCAGCCCGACCAATGCAGCTATCCAGGCTTCAAACTCTCATGCGAAGTCGGAGAGGGCCAAGGCCTACGGCCAATCCTCACTCTCCCATATGCCGGTAACTTCAGCGTCTACGAAATTGATTACCCCCAACAAGTCCTGCAAATCGACTACTCGGAAGGTTGCATCCCGAGAATTCTTCTTCTTCATCATGGTCTCAATCTCTCTGGCTCTCCTTTTGCGTCAGCAGTCACTCGAAGCTACACTTTTTTCAACTGTTCAAGTCATGCACCCATGCTGGAATATCCTCGGGTGACAAAAATTCAGTGTCTTAGTGGACTGAATTTTTATGTTGTAGCGACGCGGACGGATAGTTATATCCCGCCGACAACGTTGTGTTCTGAGATAGCTAAGGTTTTAGTCCCGATTCCGCCAATAGATCGGTTGTTGGATCTTAATTATGGTATAATTTTGGGATGGACACAGCCTGATTGCCGTTGGTGTGAAAGCCACAGAGGAACTTGCCTACTCAAGAATGTTTCTGCTGGTCTGGATGTCGGATGCTTCAGTGCTGTTAGCAGCGGTATGCTCCATTAATTTCTTCTACTAAACAACATTAAGACTATTCTTTCAAATGAACATCATTAAAATAGTAATTGGTTCAAAGAAGCAACGTTCCATCTTTGCATTCCATTGTAAAGTGGGAAGCCCGAAACTACACAATCAATAGCTTAATATTTGATGATGTGACCCTGCATAACTGCTATTGGATTGACCAAGCATTTTTATTTTATATAACATTTTTTATGAAATTTTTTATCCTACATTATTTATATATATTATTAAAAAATTTTAAAAATAAAAATAAATAATTTTATTTTTAATAAGATAACATCATCTGAACTTTTAAAAATATATAAATTTAAATATTGTAGTACATCAAATATAATTTTTTTAAAATGAGTTATAATACAAAATTTTTAATGCGCTATGATACATATTTTTAATTTTTTTTGGGACTTAAATCAAAGAGAATTAATTACCACGCTAGAGTAATTCATAAATATAGCCATTTACAAAAGATATACATTATGTCGTGATATATCCTGGGAAGAATCTTAAATTAGTTTTTGGATATTCCTTTCAATATCGTAGCCGCATTGCTTTAGGAATAGTGGAGTTCAAAATGTTAATATGGTTTCTAGGAAGAGTTATCTTTTAATTAAGGTTTCACTAGGTATATTCATTAATATAACATCAACAAATAGAGCCTAATGAAACTCAACCTTTTAATTTGATAATTTCAACTAGATTTGCATTCATCTTTAGGGCTTTCAACAAGTGCCAAATATGCCATACTTTTCGGCGTTGCAACACCCATTGTGTGCATCCTCGCAATTATAAGTTGCCACAGAATCGAGTTCATCGAGCGGCAGAACCACCCGAGCCCCGAAATCCTCATGTCGGTCACCCTCCCTCGATTAACTTCTGCTGCAAGTGGCCTTGATAGACGAACTATCGACACATACCCTACAACTTTGCTGGGTCAAAGCCGTCGCCTGCCAAATCCGAACGACAACACTTGCTCCGTATGTCTTTGCGAGTACCAAGCCAATGAGACGTTAAGAACTATCCCTAACTGCAACCATTATTTTCATATCGATTGCATTGACCAGTGGCTTGAACTCAATGCAACATGTCCCATATGTCGCGATAAGTTCGAGAAGTCTGCTGCTTCAGTCACTGCTACATTATCATCATCGAGGCCAGTGGTTCGCCTTATGCTTTAATGAATTGTATGTGCAGTAGATATAAATATTGCTTAGGGTGAAAATGGAGATTTGGTGCCTTATATCTCCATTTTTCATTTACAAGATTGATATGTTCCAAACGTTTTATTTGCAAATATATATCTATATATGTTTGGAAAGTGATATTCGAGTAAATAATATCCATAATATTAAATAAAATAAAATAAAATTCAAGTAGTCACTTTATTGATACTGTAAATAAAATAAAATTTTGAAAATAAATTGACAATTACAAATAAAATTAAAAAGGGTTTCTTACGTAAGGAGAACTAGAGAAGGCATACAATATAGTGCAAATAGAGGCGTTAAATAGCGAGGCTCTGACCTAATTTTTTTAAAATTTTTTTTATTCAAATTTGAATCAAATTCTGTTCCAAAATTTTTATTTAAAGCAATTATTTTATTAAAAATTTGATTCAAATAAATAATTTAATCCATGATTAGATGTAAGTGCAAATTCATACCTATAACTAAATCCTGGTTAACATGCTACTGTACTTGAAGAAACAGTGCTAATTTAAATCTTTATATTACTGTATGGGATACTTATAACTGAGCTTTGTGTTTTATCTATAATCATTGGACGGTAGATTCCGAGGTCGGCATCGATAAGTTTAATTAAATGAGCCCGTTTGGCACCCGTTGAAGATTTATGAGTCAATTTAGTTGACAGTTAGAAGACATTAGAGTTATAAATGGGCATTTTCCACGTGAACTAAAATCACAACTAGATCAAAAACGAAAAAAAATATATATATATAAAATATGATACAAAATAATAAAATAATAATAAATATTTTAACATTTATATAATATAAATAATTAATATATTAAAATTTATATAAATATATAAAATATTAAATATAATTGTGACATAAAAAATTAGAGTAAATATAATAAAAATATACAAATTATCAAATTTAATCACAAAAAATAAAATAAAATTTTAATATTATTAATAATACAAATAAAGTAAAAGGTGTTAATGAGTTAGAGCCAATTAAGTTTAGTTAACAATTTTAAAATATTGTTTGACTTGAATCAATTGATCAATAAAATGTTCTTTAAATCTAAATTTAATATTAAAATAATTTTAAATATATTTTAAAATTAAAATAAAATTAAATACACTAAAATTTTTTCATAAATCAGATTCGATCCGAAGTTAAAAAATCTTAAACTCAAAAACTGATTTTCAATATATCTAACGAAACTTTGAAAAACTTCAAAACAGTTAAATAATACGATAAAAATACTTTTTAAGTTATCATCACTAGCAATGCCGGGGCTGATATTTCAACACCTTTAACTGTACTTTATCTTTTTTTTTTTAATTATTGACAATAAAACAAGAATAACAACCAGCATACGGTAACATTATGAATATAGAAAATATCAATATCTTTGAATAGGGCATATGCCCAAAAGATAGTAACCAATTCATCCTTGATATTTACAGATATATAAAAAATATTAGGCAATGATTTCAATTGTTTTTATTAGTTTATGTTAAAAGTGCTTGTGGATTAAGTTAACTATTCAAAACTAAAGGTTAGCTCAAGAATTAAGAAAGTTTGAGTAAAACTATTAATTCGAAAAAGTAAATTTGGGCTTAAAAACGAGATGTATTTAAAAAAGCGTTTAACCTTAACTTCAACATTTAAAGCCTAAGCTCAGTTCATTTTTAATTATATAATATATGAGTTAATTATATATATAGTGTAATAGTATAAACATTAAAAAATTATTAAGTTAATTATATTTTAAAACTTAATAAAAATTATTAAATTATTAGATATTAAATTTAAAAAATTAAAAAATATATTATTGATAGGTTTTAAATTGATTTTGACTATTTATTTATAAAAATGATTGAACTTGACAGAATCTGAAATCTATATTTTGGACTGAATCTAACTTGAATGGACATAAATAATTTTAATATTATAATTACATTTGATCCAAATTCGATACGATCCAATCTGGGGATTTTTTTTTTTAGTTTATAGAAATCAAATAGAAATTTAAGAGCTGAAAAATTATTACATATAATTAAAATAAAACAAATTCTTATGACTATTTTCTTATTGCTTCTGGTGCTGTTGATGGCACGGATGTGTTATGCACTTAAAAAAATAAAAAATCAGAAATAAGATATAATTATATTCAGAAATTAAAATTAAAGTTTTGATTTTACGAAGCACACTCTTAAAAAAAAAAAAAACAATGATGAATATAAACAAAATTAATCTCTTGGATAAAAATATTTATGGAAAAAAATAAAAGAAAGTATTTTGTGAATTTCACCATCGGCAATTACAGCGCCCGGAAAACAGTAGAAGAAGAAAAAAAAATGTAAATATAAGGAAAATTGGCTTTTGGGTGGGTAAATTTTTTTAATCCTAATTTAAGTACTTTTTTGTCACAAATTTCGGGAGAAAGGTAAATTTATCAAAGTACAGTTAATATAGAACGACAAAATAAATAATGTAGTTGTTTTGGTTTTTCAATATATTTAATTTATTGAATATAAAAAAATAAAATAAAATTACTGAGGTAAATCCTAAAGCGATCAGAATCAGAAGCCTTAAACTTTGATTGTCTCTTTAAACAAAAACGAGGCGTTAATAATAAAAACTTAAAAATAAATAAATAAAAATTGGAGTAGGTTACTAGTCAATTCCAGTACGGGGGCTCAGTTGGCCAAAAATCGAGGTAATTAGATCTGATCTGAACCATCTGCTATCCGTCACACGGCGATTACATAGTGGTTCTTTTTTCTCCTTTCTACTGACACATTTTAACTTTTCTCGTCTCGTCTACGAGTCCAAGTCCTTTTGCTCTGTAATAAATCAAATAAATAAATATTTTCTTTAAAGAAAAGAATACGGCTTTTTTTGGTATTACCGATCACCCACAGCTCTGCCTTTGGCAACTATATGTTCTCAAACCTTCTTCTTTACGTTCTGCTCTGAGATCCATTCAGTTTTTTTATATATATATATATAATTTATATATTTGGAAGAGAGAATATAAAAAGGAAAGCTACTAGGCGTCTGATTCTGATTATTTTGATCCAATGGCTGAGAAAAGTTTTGTAATAAAGGTAGAAGAAGGGAAGGCCGCCAGCGATGGAAAACCGTCG
>JBBYHM010020559.1:0-10634 GCA_038381775.1 Adansonia rubrostipa
TGGGTATATAAAACATAAAACCATAAATGAAATTCAAGAAATATCTTTAATTGAAACACTACACTATGTCAATTGCTATCTATCAAAATTATAAAAAATGAAAAAGAGTTCTTACTTAATATGCAAATTAAACAAAGTGCTATACTTTTATTGGAAAATGCCAAAACTTAGTACAAGATTCTCTTAATAACTATGACTATAATCATAAGCATCTTGTATTAATTTTTTAATGTTAGATGAAATTGAGGTAGAAATTTTGATTTTGAGTCTTTGTAATATCTTTTGTATCTAAACAAAATAATAAACATTAGGTGATCCTACTTTTAGGCACGTTATTTACTTTTCCATGTAAATAGTTATATTTAACGGTTTTGCTTTTTAAGGTAGGTAAAAAAAAATGAAAGATGGGAAAATAGGGGGGAAAAAAAGCAAGATGCTTTTTCCTTCTACGTGTTTGCTACAAAATATGAAAAAGTTTAAAAAATTGAAGTTTTGTTTCTATTCGTTATTTGGTAAAGTTGAAAATAAAAAGTCAGATCCCACGATGGAAAGTATAGGATTTCCTTATGGATTTTATATAGACCTAAACTCTCCCACCCTTATAGCTAGCTTTTAGGATGTCGTTTTTTTGAAGGCGACCACCATATCTCTTAATTGCAATGTACGGTGAGGATGGTCACATTGATATCGTTGTTTTTACTTGAGGCTAGATAATCTAGTGTAAGGCTAGATTGCATAGCATGGGTGGTGACATCGATATTGCAGTGTTCACTTAAGGCTATAAAAAAAAAAAAACTAGCAAAATCAACTTACGATTTAGATGGTGATACTGGTATCGTAATGTTTGCCCAAGATTAGATTAAACTAGTGCAAAGCCAAGCTGCATGAATGTCGAGATTGTGAAGTGTGGTAGTTTGTTATGTGTCTAATTGCAAGATATGACACTTGAATCTCGGATTAGAAGGTATGAGATTGTGAAGTATATGCTAGATTAAATCTGCACATTACTATCTAAATTTGAATCAAATAATATTGTCTGTTAGATATTCGAATTAGCTTAAAAATATAAATTTGATAAATCAAAAAAATTAAAGAAAATATAAATCAAACAAAAAATAAGTTTAATTCAAATTTTTTCATAATTAACATCCAACAGGCTAGTTTTAAAATAAAAGCAAAACAAATTACATAACAAAATAATAATTCCAAAATACAAAAAATGAATTAGATAATATAAAGAAAAAAATAAAAATAAGCCAAATAAGTTCTAAATTACAAAAATAACAAATTAGAAAACAAAATAACAACTCCATTAACTAAAAAAGGACGTTCCATAAACTAAAAACAACCATAAAACTTAGTTTATTAACTATAAATGCTTACACTTGTTTACTAACAATGCATGTGCCAATTAAATCTTCGACTAAATTGTACACTACATAAGAAAAATTATAAACATTAATTTAACCCTTGAAATGAAAAATATAATAGATTTTACTTTTAAAAAACAAATGAAAATAAAAAATATAACATGTATATTTTTCACCTTGTATTACATTTTTTAACCAATTTTAGGAGCATATCAATGACTCCAATGTGTCTAGGTGAAGCCAACTTCGATGGCTAGTTACCACTTTTCCACTAGTGCTAAAGGTTGACTCAAATATAATTGTAGAAATAGGAATGGCGAGAAAATTTCTAGCAATCATCTACAAAGTGAAATACTTTATCCCATTTGTCTTTCGCTAATTAAAAATATAAAAAAAATTTCTACGGCAAAACTAGCTTATCTAAACAGTGGTCTAATTCAGACTTGACATGCATACTAGTAAAAGAACTTACAATGCAACCAACTTGGAAAGATCTTATCTTTAAGAAGCAAGGATACTTGATGCTTGAATAGAAGATGTCAATGATGAAGTGTAAGAAGCATTTAATTTTGGTTTAGAGAATTTACATTGGTACTCATGAAGTAAATCATAAGTTTCATCAACTTGTTCGATTTCAAAGACAACATCATTATCACCATAAATTTTAGGAAAATAATACTCCACCACCTTCATTTTATACCTAAAATCTAATACAACCGTCTCTGTTAATATAATAAGATTAGTAATTTAATACTTTTCAAACTTGTTAAACATATTCCTTGCTTTTAGACTAATTACATCATTACCAAAGCAGATCCATTTCACTAATACACTTTGAATTTGACAAATTTGAACAAAAAGCAAATGACAGTAGGATATTTTATCCCTAAAAACAATTCAATTACAGTATAGAATTTCCCTAATTTTTCAAAAATACTTTCTATTATCTTCTAATCTTTCTCACTTGGGGCAACAATATATTTTTTATCCCTAAGTTTTAATCTAGAAAAAAAATGTTATGCTCTATAATAGTCAGAAGCATCAAGTAAGTTGAGTTCCACCTAGTTCTACAATTAATAATCAACTTTTATTGTATTTTAGTTTTGCTTGATGAGTCACATCTTTAAACTTTTCTAGCTTGGAAGGACTAGTAGACCAAAATGCTACACTATCACTAATTTTCTAAATTACATCCTTGATTATAATTAGTTCATCTTTCACTATAAGATTCAAAGGATGTGAACAACATTTCATATAAAGGATTTTCCTATTAAGTAAAAGTTCAGAAAACAACTTATCTACTATGATAGAAAATGTACGTTCATTGAAGCTACAATTATCCATAATGATAATAGAACGTTTGGTTTTTGTGTTCCATTAGGTCAAAGCAGTCACCAATTCTTGAAGAAAAACATCCATACATGTTTAAAAATAACACTATTTAATTTGCTAGACATTTTCATCAAGACTAATGAATTGCATAATAAAAAATATTTTATCTCAAGATACTACTTTGCAACACCCAAAGTCATTAAAAAAATAAGCTGTGATGGACATGTAACCTTTATTTTAGTTTGAAGTCCACAAATCTATTACAATTGCTATTTGACTCCTTAGATTCTCAAACATACCCATTAGTTCTGTCTTTTCAAAATTATAAATCTTAAAAACATCCTCCTTAATTGTGTTATGAGAAATCATTTTAAAAAGAGGTTGGAGATGCTAACAAACCTCATAAAACCAACATGGTCAATAATAGAAAAATGATACTCATACAAGATTATAGCACAAGCCAACTCATTTCTTGAAACATCTTGATAAAATGTGAAATTCCTAAGCCAAACCTTCCCACCATTTTTCTTTCCCACACATACTTGTTTTTGCTTTTTAAAGCACCCTTTAATGCTTAAATTTGCTGTGCTTGAACAAATAGCCAAGTGATTTTTTAGAGATGATGTTCCATTTTGACCACCACCCTTCAAAATATTTTTAGAATGATTTTAAAGTACCATATCTTTTCCATTTATAGTTTTCCTTTCAAAGTAATTTCAAATATTTGAAGTTAATTTGTGTACACGTTTTTTCCTTGTGGTTCCTAATAAAGGTTTAGATGAAGTAATTGGATTAGAAAGAACATTGGAAGGCATATTAGGTATAGATACCTTATTTTGTCGAGGCTAACGTTCAAAGAATTAGAAGTCACCATCTGAGGCACCATTGAGGTCACTTGGAGAAGCGTGAGTTAATTTTCCACTATCCCCAATCAAGGCAAAAAGGGTTCGAAGAGTTAAAAGTAAGAAAAATCTACATTTTTTATGTACATCTTGATACATATGCTCAGCACATCGATACAAGACTCCATGTCATCTAAATGCCAAAATCTTACTACTTGAATCGATACCAAAGGGCATAGTCTCAATACTTGGCCATGGTGTCTTAATAGAAGGCATAAAGTATCGATACTTTAAGGAATTTTGGCTGTGGTATCGATACACAAGGTCTTGGTATCGATACAAGATTGTTTTAAACTAAAAATCGTAATCTTGGGTCTTATGTTATCGGTATAGAGTATGAGGAATCGATATCTGGAAAAATGTTAAGCTTGGTATCAATAAAATAAGCATCGATACCAAAAGCCAAAAATGCAGTATGTATCGATATCGATACAAGACTCATTGTATCAATACTTTGAGGCCTTTAGTATCGATACAAAGTTCATTGTATTCATACCATAAGGCAAAACTTCCCCTATGTCCTATTTTTTCAATATTTTTCTTTACTATAATATCTAAAAATAAATTTGGTCATGACATTAGCCTAAAAAATCATCTAAAATCAAACATAACTTCATACAAATCATTTTAATTTCATTTTTAGGCTTTAAACATTAGATTGAGACATTATAGAAAAGCCCATTTCGCTTGGCATTACGGCATTTCAGAAGAAAATCTGATTTGATGAAAGACAAAGTTGAGATTACTCATTTAATTAGCTAATAAATGGCTTTCTTTGCCTACAAGAATCAAGATTAACTAATCAAATGCTAAAAGGTTTCACAATGGTACAATGAGTCATCATGCTTTGCATGCAAAAAGTCTTATATGCCCTTTTTACTAGGTCATTTTAATGGTTGGAATCCACTCCTATATAATCCAACTTTCTTTTCAGCTGAAGAAAGATTACACCATATTTACATCAGCCACTAAAAACCTTTGAGCTCTCTTAAAAACTCCATTCCTATAGTTCCCTTTCCACCTTTCTAAAAACCCTTCCAAAACCTTTCATTTCCTCTATCTTTACCCTTAAAACCGTCCTTCATAGACACCATAACCAAAAGCTCCTTTTTTTTTCATTCCTTCCTTGCTAATCCATAGTAATGAAAGGGAATAATGTGAGCTTTACATTGCTTGTTTGCTGATCAAGTAAGAAGCTAAGAGTTAAGGTCTTCATTGAGGTATATTTCTATCTCTTCATCATCTTATTTTTTGTTTTCTTCATCATAATCATCATCATCTTAGTAAAACTCCGTGGTTTCATAACTCTATTAAGGCTTCCATGCATTATTGTGGTTTTATTTATGGTAGTCTTAGGATTTTAATGACTTCTTTGGAGCCTTAATGTTGTTTGGATGAATTGAAATGCCATTTCCAATTTGAACATTAAAACAACCCCTGCTCATGCATTTTTGCCATGTTTTTCTTTATTTCAACATGCTCATTTCATGTGTAAATGTTCATTTTAGTATGTTTTGATCTTAACCATGCCACTGAATACCTTTTCACCATGATTCCTTTGTTAAAATGCCTAGATAACTTGTTGTTTTGAATGTTTACTCATGTTTAATGTTTTCATTTAGTTTAGTTCATTGTATGTTTGTTGAAATGCATTTATAATGCTTGCGAAAATATGTTTTCAAAGAGAACCCCAACTTAAGTCCATGCTAACTTTAATCAATAAGGATTAGCATGGATTTAATGTTTTTAGTATATTGGTTCTACAATCTAGGGGATATATGAAGCATAAATGTTTAGAATCATGGCCTCATTAAAGCAAACAAATTTTGTTTCTAACCCATACAAGAACCAAAAATATTTTTAAGTGTTCTATTAAAGTCTTATTTCAAGCCTTTTATCATGATTAATGGCATGGATAGCGAGGGATTCAGCGGCCTACTTTCCAAAAGTTGGATTGGTTTGTTACTCCATTGTCATAGACCCTTGTAGTAAGGCATTCGTATGTCTGACATCTTGACACGTGACTATAAAAGCCTTAAACTCAAAGAAACCCCTGTTTAAACACTAATAACATTGTCATCCCGATTTGAAAAAATATTTTTAGACTTTGAATGATTTTTTTGGAATTTATTAATATTTTTTCTTGAAAAGGCTTTGAATTCCCCTTAAAATGGTACCTTATTTGCCCTCTCCGTTCATTCCACATGTGAAACTTATGTTTTTTTCAAACCTTTGCTATCTAAAACTTTTAGAATCAATGGCCTATATTTTGTTTGGGCAATTACGACCCATCAAATAAATTTTCTAGATTTTTCTTAGAAAGCTCATAAAATTTACACTTTTGAAAAGGTATCATTTATGGTTTAATGATTTCAAATAAGTCCATAGCAGTATTTTAAAGTTCGCTAGTTCCGCTTTCCATCATTTGCTATCAATGCTCACTCAGACCTAGTTTAAAAAGTTAATCTAACCTAGAAAGTGATTTTCTAGGATTTTTAGAATGTTTTAAATTAATCCTTATTGAGTTACCTTTCCGATGATATCTTGTTTACCACTAGAAACCTTTGGACCAAATTAGAATAAATTTGGAAAGGTGAACAATGTGATGCTACCCCCTGTTTTCATCGAACTTGATAATAATCACGAAGATGTTCCCCAAACCATCTTCTCAAGTCATTCGAATGACTTAAACTATATTCATGGTTTTCCCCATGGAGTTTTGTGTCACAACACTAGTCTCATTTAGCTTGGATTAAGACCCCAAATGCTTTTCCAAATTAGTTTTCATTTCTAATTTAAATTAGCGAGTTTCAATTCTATGACCTATATTTTCCTCAAAATATATTAAAAGTTCTGACTTTCAAAAATTATTTAAAATTTCTTTTTCCAAGGGGATTTTTCAACCTTGCTTCTTCCAAGGGGATATTCCAGTCCTGCTTTTCAAAACCTCATCAAAATCTAAGTTTTCTTTTCCATAGGCCTCTGCGGACCTTTTATCAAATTTTTTATGCCTAAGAGGACCATCGAATTCAAGCATGTCTCAAAATTGTCAATTTGGTTATTCTTTAATAACCGAAATCGATTACGAGATACATCCCGACTGTCCCTCCTTTTTTATGTTTTCGTGTATTCATCCTTAATGCAATATTTATTATGTTCTCTTATGCCTTACTAACGCGTCTCCTTTCCCATGATGATTTTGCATTCATGATTATAAACTTAAATTTCATAACATTCGAGGTAATATTCTACATCAGTATCCCTCTTGTGTTTGACTTAAAGTATCCTTTTCTAAATTAATCAAGAGATCATTTTACTGAACCCTCTATGTTTTCTCCTCCCTGCTGGATTGCATAGAGAGATATTAATTAAACTTTTACCATAAAAACTTGGATTTAATTTTTAAAATTTTGTATTTTTAAGAAAGGGATTACACATAAATAATGACCACATAAAAATAAAAGAAAACCAAAAATTAAATAATTTATATCTAGATGGTACCAATTTTGAGTATATAAAGGAGCTAATCCTTCTCCATGAGTAACCGACTCCCAAACTCTTTCTTAAAGTGAATTATGATATACATAGTCCATAAAATTAGCGTTTCAAGTTTCATAACTTGAAACTGCTCATTTTAATAGGTATCTAATCATACTTAGCCCAAAATGATTGATGTCAACTCCAAATTTTGCCCATTTCATAATGACCATCCAAGTCCGATAGTCTCCCATCGACCTTCATTCATAATGGCTAATCTAAATCCTGACCAAAGGATAACCTAAAGGCGAGCCCCATTTACCTTCTCTTTCATTTTAAGACGGGCGCCGCCGCACGAGAGGCAAATCGCGATATTAGGAACAGGTGAATCTTTATGCGCTGAGCTTGAACCCATATTCACACTGAAGATTGATTATTTATATTCCCATAGTTCTCCTTAACAATCTCCATGTTTTCATTAATGTCCATTTTGAAATAAACCTATCAAAATTTTAAATCACATGATAAGATAAATAAGACAATATTTTAGAAGTTTCATAAAATATAGATGATAAAAGAAAACATTCCAACTTGTGGCTTAAGTTTTTGAATTCTAAAGGAAGATGTTTCACCCAAAAAATTAATGATATCGAACCTCTAAATCTCTACAGACAAACACCTACTCAAGCCCCAAGCAAAACTCCTCGCTGAAAAAATAAGAATCCCCCATATTCACGTTTGGGCACATCAAAGGACCTAAGAACTACCAATGTTCAACCGAAAGCATAGAACCACAATGAGAAGATTGGTACAAATACTGACTAGTGAGATGAAAATAACATTTGCAAAAGGGGTTAGTGGCCTTTGCATCAAATAAACCTGTACCAAATCGGTGATCAGCTAAAATAATAGGAAAAAACCTCAAAACTCCAAAGGATCAATAAAATCATATTTTTGGTCATCTTTTTGGGTTTCTTTAATAGAATCTTCTAAAAGAATTAAAAAAAAAAAGGAAGAATCAAGATAGCTTAGGTATAAAAATAAATAAAATTAAAGAGTAAGAAATTAAATAAAAATAAAGCAAAAAAGTTTTTTTTTTTTTTTTTTAAAAAAAAGAGAGGAATCAAGAGCTTATCTTCGGGTAAAATTGCCAAAGGTATTTCGCCTACAAGTTGCCCTGCTTTGAAAGAAGTCTAAAGTTAGGCTATTAGGGTCCGTCAAATAGAAAAGAAGCAATAAGGTTTCATTGATAAGAAATAAAAAAAACAGTAAAAGACATATCTTAGGGAAATTATCATGACATAGACTCAATATAGAGTACATTTATTAATACTAAAATTTAGTGATAACAATTAATATTTTATATGGCAATGTAAAGTACACTAATTTTGTAAAGTTAAATTATTAATAATATACATATATAAAATGTATAATATAATTATCATTAATCATATATAATAAATAGATCTATGGTATAGTATACCATAGTTGTTTAATATAGTAAATTATAATATATACCATATTTAATATTATATTATATTATATCATACATTATATATTAATTTAAATATTACAAAATATTATAATAATACATTACATAATATAATATAAAATTATATAATATAATATATTAATACCATTGGTAGTATTATATGCAGGTGTATACTACCATTGATATCATGCACATATACTATAATAGTATTATATTATAAGAAGAGGGATCCACTTAACACTAGTGTAAATTAAATTAATTTTGGAAACTTTCATAATTCTTTATACGTTTCATGTTTGTTTAATTTAACAATCTTATTTCATATTTTGTTCACATAAATTATGCATGTCGAGTTTTGAGTAAATTAAAAATATCTAATTATTTTTTTAATGACCTTTAATCTTTAAATATATATCGAAAAAATATTATTGATTGATGTGATAGAGATATCAGATTAATTCAAAACTTTACATGCACAATTAATTATATTACTAAATCCAACAGTCAGTTTATTAAAATATTAATCTTATAATAACATATAGAACTATTTTAGTTATAATAATGGTAGCAGATCTCTCTTTGTATTATAATATTATATTTTATCAAATAATGTTATATTTTATTATAATATTAATATATATAATATTATAATAAAATATTTTTATTAGTATTATGTATAATAATTATACATTTTATACAATTATTGATATTGTAATATATAATATGTTATTGTAATATACTATTCAATTGTTTAGTAATAATGTATGTAATCTATATTATAATCTATATTATTACAATTATATTACAATTATTATTACAATTATATATAATAGATAACTAATACATATATATTTCGTATACAATACGTCTGTAGTTATATTATAATATTGAACATACTATATAATATATCGTGTAATGTTCTATAATAAGTATTTTCATGTCACATTAGAAACACTTTCATATTTTGATATTTATTTTAATTAACATATGTCCTTAATTTTTTATAAGGCCATTTTGTTAAAAATAAATTAAATATTGTCATTAAATTGATTAAACCATCAAATATTATTTTATAAAAATGCAATACATTTTTAAAAACATTTTTTAAATTATTATTATATTTGATATCCATTAATTTTAGTAGCATGTTTTTTTAAAATGTAAGGCTTTTAATTCTTCTTTCTTTTTTTTTTATATTAAATATATTTTCCAAGACTACAATTTTGTTGATTAGTTTTTATAGCGTTGAAATGATTTGCGGTTGTTGCTTTTGTTAGAGCCCTTAGTTGGTCCACTTGGCTAGAAACAATTTCTTGCTTGAGGAATGGTTTGAGTCTGTGGGGATGTGCATTCAGTTCATTTTGTTCAGTTTAAGATTTTTAAAAACTGAATAAATCGAAATAATTTATGAAAAACTTATTAAAATGCCCAAACCCAAAATTAATGGATTCGGTCCATTTTTTGGGTTTTAGTTCGGATCTTTGAAATAACTCATTTAGCCTATAATATCGTTTGGGACTGAAATCATCCCTCCCACCGTAAATTTAAAGCATCTGCAATGCCCTCATTTCTATGCGTTCAGTCAAACCTTCTATATCAATCCTCAATCGTAAGGATGCCCGCCTGGACTATTCTCTTCTCTGTATTATTTTTTTTTTTAATATTTATTTTGTATATAGATGCAGAGACTGAGTTATACAGGGAGAGGGTAATGGCGAAAGGCCAGGGTGACAACTGAGGCAGAGATGCTGATGTTGAGGCTTGAGGTAAGATTGAGTGTTGAATACGAATAATTAAATTTAATGTAAATATATATTTAATTTATAAAAATTTTTTAATAAAATATATAAATCATAAACTTATTATTAAACTTATTTATATCAAAATATTTAAATTTTATCTAAATAAATTAAATCAAATTAAATTAATCAAATATAATCAATTTTAAATTATTTCATCGATTTAGCCGACGAATGCTCACCCCTATTCTTTTCGATGCTATTAAAAAGATCCATCCTGGTACAGTCGCCGAGGTTACCATCATATTTACTATCTCTCTTT
>JBBYHM010020598.1:0-10630 GCA_038381775.1 Adansonia rubrostipa
AAAATCAGGTCCTGGTGAAAGGACACAAATTCTATGGCTCAATGTCGATCATGTTTGTAGCTGGTTCAGCGTGGTTTAGTAAAGGTTGGCAATAACATTTGGTCCCTGGTTCGTCTCAAACTGTAAGACTTTTGAGTTGATTAGATTTTACACATTTCATTTAAAATACATGCAGTTTTCAATGTCATGCCTTACTGCCCTAGCATGGTATTCATAGTAGGTGTTAGGGTTATACCATGGCAAGTATGGTGGCTTCTTTTCTGGGACATAGATTAGGGCCACTAAATGATTTTGGAGCAAGGTTTGGTAGAGATTTTTATAGGTCATAGGGATAGGATCAAAATGTTGTCTTGGTTGATTTGCACCTCGATTGTTGGGTGCATTATTGCTTATTCTATTGGTATTTTAGTGGACTTGTGAAGGGTAGCTTTGTGGTGGGTTTGATGAGATTGCAAGTGATGGGTTATAAGTTATGGCATAATTGGCTGTGGGGATATTGTGATTGGGTAAGAACCTGGCATTCTTGAATATAAGGGTTAGGTGATTGATGCTATTTTAGCTAAGATGAGCTAGCATAATTTATGGCATTGGCCTTTGGGCTTTTTTTTCCTTCTTCTTACTGATAATGTGCTTCTTACTCAATCCAGCTCTTTCCTCAGCAGACATTCTAACACTCTTGATGGTAGCATCAATAATTTTTCCAAAGAAAACTTAGTCTATGAATTTCTTGGTGGCATTTCCTATGAGTTTCTTATAATAAGGAGCATGTAGGGTATGAATAAAAGTGACTATCATCTCTTTTTCAACAAGGAGAGGCTGGACTAGGGCTGCTTCTTCTCTCCATCTTTGGGTGTATTGCCTGAAACTTTTATTGGATTTCTTCTCAAAATTCATCAGGGAAAGTCAATCTGGCGCTTAATCCGACACATGCTAGTATTGATTTAGAAATGCCTTAGCCAAGTTGGATGATGATTGAATTTTCACATTATCTAGCTCGATATACCATCGAGCTGCTATCCCAGTGAGGTTGTGCTGGAAGCAATGGATGAGAAACTTTTCATCTTTCTCATACCCGACCATCTTTCGCAAGTACATTCATACAAGGATAGAAGGATCAGTGGTTCCATTAAACTTGGGACTTTAAACTTCAGGGGAATGGCAAGGTTGGACACCAAAGATAGCAATTACGTGTCAAAAGCTTTGAACTTATCACTCCCTTGATAGCTTGGAGGCATTTTTCTAGTAACTGGAATTTGGTCACTTCTTTCATAGTCCTGGTGGACTTTCAACCTTCTATTTTCTTTGGTTCCTAATGGTAAAGAACTATCGACTCTGTTGATGAGACTTCTGTGTTCACCCTTTGAGTATTGGGAATGAATTGACCTGCTTCAATGGGAATTAGGTAGATGAATGGCGAAGCCTAAGTGGCAAGTGGAGGAGTGGGCCATTATTCTTGTAAAGCTTCCCCTTGGGTGAGTTCTGGATTATTAGCAAGGGGATTTTCTGTGTTGGAAGGATCATTCCTTGTTTCAGCAGAGTTGGCTTGCCCTTTTTTTTTTCACAGAGGCTGTCATTAGTTCCATAAGTTTCGTGATTTGAGCTTGCATTTTGCATTGTTGACAGAGCATCTGGACTTGTGATTCCTTAAACATTAGCTCAAGTCGCTCAATACGAGCTTCATTATCACTCTCCATGATTTATTTACGGTGTCGTGTGTTATAGCGATGCAAGATGTTAGGTTTCATTTTCTTGATTAACCCCGGAGTCCCTTGAACTTTTATGGCCCAATTCTTGTATTAGACTTTTATTTAAAAATGTATTTATTGATGAGCATTTATGATGCAATGGTGAGTTAAGATAATGAATGATTGATGTAAGTGTAATAAAAAATGGTGAAATTAAATATGCATATGCATTGGAGACAATTGATTCTTGGAATAACTTCATCAATAACATCATTCATAGAGTCATAAAAGGGTTTTTTTTTACGACATGATTACATCTGAAAGTATCGACGTGATTACATTATGTAATCACACGATCAAGAAAACCCAAAAGGCATTGCTCACGATCTCCAATAGGTATGATGTCTCACCTTATGGACCAAGCTGCTTCAATCATGTCATTAGCCTCTCGTTAAGCCATCTGAACTTGTTCAGTAAGGTGCTAATGTTGTTTTTGGTAGTTCAGACATGCTTGGTTGATTGTCGCTTGCCAATCTAGTTCATGATGCTTAAAAGCCCTTGTTAGTTGATTGATATGACATTGATGATCTTGAAGAGACTATTTTAACTCTTAGATTTTGTGAGTGAGGGCTTTATTTTCAACCCTGGCAGCTCTTGCATCTTGTATTTGGCCTCGAGTCTTTGATTCCTTCATTGGTAGATGGAAGCAATAGCACATGCCCTCATGAATTTTTTTTACTGGTTCTGGCTTCCTCCTTTTGCTAATTCAGCTTGTGATTAAGAGTGGCAACTTTCACTTCCTATTCGACTGATGCCTTGCCAAGACGTCGGGACTTGTTAGCTTTTTGGAGTGTCATATAATCCTTGGTTAGGCTCTCGAGGTCATCTTTGAAGTGATCACTTTCTTTAATGACTCGATCCATTTCACTGCTCTTAAGATAAAGATCCATCTCTAGCTGGCCTTTTTCCTCCTTAAGTCGAGAGATTTCTGTAGCAAAGTATGCCTTTTCTCGCTCGAATTCTCTCCTCAGTAGCTTGATCTCATAAGATAATTCCTCTATTGGGATTTGCAATATCCCAGAGTTGGGTGGTGGCAATGGATCGTTGATAGGTGGAGTTTTCATTCTTCATATCAAGGTATGATGGGGCCTACTCTCCAGTATCTTTCCATACAATAGATCTTCTTCTAAGCTTGTGAAAGCTAACTAGACTTTCGCTTTATAATTGGGCTCTCTGTATTTAAAATCCCAGTGTCCCAAGTCTTTGAAGAATGAGATGAATTGCTTGCACTAGGACTGACGCAATACCAATAGAGGAGAATAACTGGTATTTCCCTAGAATCCCAAGAGCGGTACACAAGTGTACTCTCTACATCTGCACACAATCAACTGAGGGAACACTCATGGGGTTCTCTACGTGATTTCTTCCTCTTTGATGTTTCGTAATTCCTCAACCCAAACTATCTTATCTTAATGACATTCTTCGTCTAATGCCATAGAAAGAGGACTGATCTTGAAGAAAAAATTTTGCCTGACTCTGTTTTTCCTAACACAAAGATGACCTAGGAGCCATATTTGAAGCAATGGGGCACACCCGATAAACCTTCTCATTCTTATTCTTTTACAAAATCGACCTTGACCTCTTTATGCATTTCTAAGATGTAGTCTGGCTTTAGGATGTCCCCGTCTTGACGGTGGTGACCTTCTGACCATGTTCTGACATTTTCAAAGGACTCGACAGTGGAGATAAGATATTGCTCCATAAATGATGCCTCTTGCTGAACTTTGAATCAGAACAATTATCCTAAAATGATGATAGTCATGATGGTTATGATGAAATGATGCATGCACTAAAACACAAACAAAGGGAAAAATAAATTAGTGGAACATATAGGAGACAAATGTAAGGAAATAAAGAATTTAAGAGCATAAGAACAAAAAAATTCATAACATGTCTCAACCAAGGTGGTGAGATGAGAAACAAGCAGCATTTCAACATACCAGGATGCAATCTGCCTTCTATGAAGTGATGCAATATCTTATTTCGATGAAAAAATAACCGACCAATAGTAATATTCATTTATCACCACTAATGTGGATGTGTATTAAGCCATGAATCAGGTAGCATAACGGCTTACAGTATAAGACATTGTGAATGATGGTTTTTGTTCACCGTCACTTATTTATACAAAGGTTAGCCATCGTTTGCACAACACGATGCCATGCCTTGATAAATGATAAAAATGTGATGCGAGTGACAATTGTATACTCATTGTCACCTGCATAATTATGGTAATTAAGCGTAAAGGTTAGGAATGTTTCCCTGAGTAACCATATTCTTTAGGTATTCTAGCAGTGTTCCAGTATGGTTTAACATGGTTTAGCTCACAGGGCTCACTATATGAGGTTTAAGTTGACGCCTAAATAGGTATCCAAATTGCTCCCTCATCTGGTAAGGACAGTTAAGGGACCCCGATCCTAGACCCATCATGGGTTTGGCAGAATGGGTTCGATCCGTTGGATGTATTTTCCTATGCAAATATGGAGGGTACTTCAAGAGATATAGGTAATTTACGTCCTAAAAGTTATTACCATGCCTATGCAGAGGGTTACTCATGAAGGTGGATAGCTCACTTCTTCCTAATGATTGGGTTATAACCACGCCATGGAGTTTGGCGAGACTCTAATGCTATGTAAGTGCGTGGTGTATGATAAGGAAATAATCAAACCTTTTTGCTTACTCTTGTATTACCATTTTTATTAAACTGATGATTATTCAAAAGTAGGACAACCCTGACAATCATGCCAAACAAAAGATTGGTTAACAAAATGAAAAAAGGGCCATAGTTAAATAATGACCAAAGATCGAAAGAAATGGGAACCTAGAAAGATGTGGCTAGTTATTGGCCTAACTCTCTATACTATCCCCAACAGAGTCACTAAGCTATCACAACATACCCCAGGGTGGATCCTTGCAGATCTACAGGTGCATATAACCTTAAATATTTTTTTTGACTTGGGAAGCTCTTCTTGACCGAGACTTTTCCTTTGCGACATGATGAGAACGAGAAAGTATAGATTCTCGACTTGTGATACAATGAAGGGGACCTTACTAGCTATGTTCTATCTCGATTTCGATTCTTTCGATCTTAACTTGTCATTATTTCTATATAAGCATTTTTAATGCGTGAATCTTATAGAAATATAAATCCAGGTTTTAATGAAAAGATTTAATCTTATATACGCCCCTGAGAGATAGGGAATATTGAGATTTTCAATAAAATGACCTTGGATTTTACTTTGAAAAATGGAATATTCCACTTTAGGCACTAGAAAGATACCCACATGGAATATTACTTTAGTTTTATTTGAAATGATTGCAAAATGTGAATACAAATAATCATCACAAAGAAATCATGTTAGTAAGGCAACAAGTGAAGTAACATAACATGGATCATTCAATGCAACGATAAAGAAAAAGAATGGACTATTAAAATTTATCTCTCAATTGGCATAGATTATTTATGAATAATCGAATCGATAATTTTTGAGATGCATCTAGGTTTTTTGATTGAACGAGATTTGTTTGACACATTCATAAAAGTCTAGGAAAAGGAAAACAATTAGTACTTAAAAGATAAGGTTAGAGTATCCTTTTAGAAATGTGGGGTTGGAGTATCCCCATGGATGACAAATCATTTCGACAAAGGAAGATTTTGAAAAATAGGGTTGGAGTATCCCTAAAAGTGACACATTTGACACTCTTTACAGAAGTCGAGTTGGAAAACTTAAGTTGACAAAACTTTGTGATTTAGGAATGTGTGAGCCTTTTGACAACTTTTGGCAAAAGAAATTATTATGAATGAGAATGCTAAAGATGTAAAATGTGTTTGTGCCATGATACGAGCCTATGGGAGGTCAAAGCATGTTCTCGAGCCTGATCAAGGTGATACGAAGGAAAACAACTCAATTTTGACCATAATCAAAAATAGAGGATAGCATCACGCTATCCTACTTCTCGAATTTATTCTAAATTGGTTTGAAGGCTTTAAAGGGTGAACAAGATATCGCTAGAAAGCTAACTCGACGAGGGTCAATATAAAAATATTCCCAATATCCCAAAAAAGTCACTTTCCAGGGGAATAAATTTTCAAATTTGGATCAATTTCGCTACTGGTAGAGCATACGAGAAACAAGATGTGTTAAAATTTGAAAAATCATTTTGGACTCATTTGGTATTGGAAAATTACAAATAATACCTTTCCGGAAAGGAAATTTCATGAGCTTTCTAGAAAAATGTTTGGAAAGTTTGAAAAAATCATTTAGCGGGTCTGAACGACCCAACAAGAATACATGTTTGGATTACAAATAGTCTGGACAGTTTAGATTTGAAAAATCGTAACTCTCTCATCCAGAATGACCTAGGGTGAATAAGTCATCGTTTTAAAGACAATTTAACTCCCTTTGAGGGAAAAATATAAAAAAATTCATGAAAATCGTTTAGCATTTTAAAATGATTTTTAATTACAATAGTTGTGCTGCCAACAAGGGCAAAGCAAAAAAGGGGATATTTCTTATTTTCTTTATGTTTACAGGTCCAGACTTGAGTCATTGATATTCGAACATCCGTGACTAAAGGGAAAGAGTGGCATGAGCATCACGAACTCATTTGTATAGCCCCAGAGTAGTTTGGGACGATGAAATAGCCTATTGATCATACCACTCAAGGTTTTAACTCAAAAACAAGGCACGAACAATTCGAGAGGGAGTGCAAGGCCATTTTTGTTGGAAAATCAAAAGATTTAAGCTCGTTTAACCATGATTCCAGGTTTGAAAAACTTAATTTTTCCTAAGATTTTTTATGCTAACTTTAAGGAAAATGCTAAGTTCATGCTAGTCTTCATTGGTTGAGGTTAACATGCTTGGCTTGGGATGGTTACAAAAATCAATTTTTAATAGCCATCAAACATGTATTTTGACAAGGGGAAGACAACAAACATACAAAGGGATGGGACATAACATGAATAGGAATGCTAACTTTGCCAATGGTCTAGACAAAGAAAGTGTTATACATTTTGACAAGAAAATGTTATGGATGAAAATGACAATGATTCATGCAAGCTAATGTATAAATGTGCTTGAAATATGCTAGGCTAATGATTCATACATGGATTAAGGATAGCAAGATGCATGGATATGGCATAAAATGCATAAGCAAGAGATATCAAACTAATGAGGATAAACTAAGGCATGTTGCACATCAAAGGGGTATTAAGGCATCCATATCTTAAACTACCATAACCAAAAGCCACAATAATGCATGATAATCCTTAGAGGGTGATGGAAACATGGAGACCTCACTAAAATGATGAAGATGCTAAAAAAATAGAAAATGAAAGTGATAAAGTAGGAAGTGAGAAGTAATACCAATAAAACTTCACTTTTTGGCCAAACAATTCAAGCAATAGAGATGGCTTGAATTTCCCTCTTTTCCTTGTTGTTAATAAGCAAGAAAAAGAGAGAAATAATGAAGTTTTGATTCTAGTATGGATGAGGGTGATTTTTAGAATGTGTAATGGTTGGGAATGAGTGTTTTAGGGCTATTTTTGGGTGATGAGTGAAGAGCTACGAGATTTGGTTCTCTTGATGTGGGAATTTTTTTTAAAGCTGAAAATAAGCTAAAATCTAACCTTTTTTAGCTAAGATAGAAGTAGTGTATTTTTACCAGCATTTTGGAGCTAATTTAGAGGTGTTTTTGGTCATTTCTCAAAAGGGACAAAGTGATGTCATTATGGTGGCTATAGAGTGGCTATAAGGAGTAACTTGCTACCAATGTGACGGACATAGGGTGGCTGGTTTAAATGCTGAAATGATTTTCTAGCAAATAGGGTGGCTGATGGTGATATTAGTCAACAAACTAGGGAAGAGTAGGGTGATCATGTGACATTGACCCCTTTGATCTAATTTAGACTTTAAAAAAATGTTTTGATTAATTTAAAAGTCTAAATTCATAATTTGATATGGGTTTTAATCTTTTATGATGCCAAGAAACGAGTTAAAATCAAGTTTTGGATTAATGGTAGACGAGTTAAAAATACCTGAACCATGGAAAATAACCTGTATGTATCAATACATTGTAGAATATATCAATACATTTGGTCCAAAAACCTTGAGTGTATTGATACAATGTTCATTGTATCGATACTATGAACCATTATATCGATACATGTTGATATATATCGATACATTTCTTTATAGAATGCATCTTTTGGTCTTGGTATGGCCTAGTATCGATACTTGAGTTCTTGTATCGATACAGAAGCTCATGCATCGATACATTTACATGTTGTATCGATGCAAATAAGGACATTTTAAATTTTTGGCATGTTGGTGCATTGTATCGGTACATGAAAGAAAAATTATGAATTTTTTCATATATTTTATCCTCGAACACCTTGAACTACATCCTTTGACACAATATCTTTGCATTTACCTTTGATATGATCCATAGGCCTTCTTAACCTCCTCAAAATAAACGTTGTCTGGCGATCATCAACCCTTCTCATGTCCATGCTCTAGATTGCTAAAAAAATAGCCCGGACAAAATAAGGTATCCATAGTTGCCCCTCTTTGACTATTGTTGAGAATCAGGAACAGGGCAAAGATGAATGAAATTATTTTGTCTGAGGTGGAATGACATTCCCCAGAACATGAGGGTGCCAGGTTTTCTAGGCTTTGACCCCTTTAGGTAGTTGCAGAGTATTATGGAATTTTGATGTAGGTGCCACCAACTAGCTCATGTGGGCTTTGATTCGAGTGCTGCCAGACTTTGACTTAAACTTGGGTCCCACTAGCTCATGTGGGCTTTGATTCGAGTGCTGCCAGTTCATGTGAGCTTTGACTTAGACTTGGGTACCACCACCTTATATGGGCTTTGACTCAGACTTGGTGCCACCAATATGTGTAGGCTTTGACTCGAATGCAACCCATTTATGCAGGCTTTGACTTTGACTAAGTGCCACTAGCTTCTGTGGGCTTTGACTTAAACTTGGGGCCACCAACTTATGTAGGATTTGATTCAAGTATCGCCAGCTCATGCAGGCTTTGACTTAAACTTAAGTGCCATCAGCTCATGTGGGCTTTAACTCAGGTGTCGCCAGCTTATGCAAGCTTTGACTTAAACTTGGGTACCACCAGCTTATGTAGGCTTTAACTTAGACTTGGCTGCCATCGGCTCATGTAGGCTTTGATCAGGTGCCGCTAGCTCACGTGAGCTTTGACTCAAACTAGGTGCCACTAGCTTATGTGGGCTTTGATTTGAGTGCCACCAGCTTATGCGGGCTTTGACTTAGATTTGGTGTCACCAGCTCGTATTGGCTTTGACTCAGATGCTACCAGCTTGTGTGGGCTTTGAAAAAGTGCCATTGACTTGTGGGCTTTGAAGAAGGTGACACTAACTTATGGTCTTTGAAGAAGATGCCTCTGACTTGTGGGCTTTAAGGAGGTGCCACTAACTTATGGGCTTTAAAGAGGTTCCACTAACTTATGAGCTTTTGGAAAGGTGCCACTAACTTATGGGCTTTTAGAAAGGTCCATCAACTTGTGGGCTTTAAAGAGGTGCCACTAATTTATGGGCTTTAAAGAGGTGCCACTGACTTATGAGCTTTAAAGAGGTGCCACTGACTTATGGTCTTTCAAGAGATGCCACTGACTTGTGGGCTTTGAAAAGGCACAACAATGTTTTTTTATAAAACTTCTAATACAAGTTTTTCTTAACAAAAGTTTATGATAAAATTTCCCAATAAAAGGGTTTTGACACTAGTTCTTGACAAAATGCTTGACAAAGCTTCTGACGAATGTTCTCGACAAAAGTTTTTGATGATAGTTTTTAGACAATAATTTCTTAACACTGACCCTTTGACAATAGTTTCTTAATAAAAAGGGTTTTAACAAGAGGTGATAAGGAGAAAAGAACCTTACCTGAATGACACTTGGTTTGCGAAGCGTAGAGTACTTATTAAAAATTCCTTGAAGGTTCAGTAAACCTGGCTTGGAGTGATATTGCAAAAATAATGATGTATGACGGTAATATGAATGCATGATATGGAATTCTATCATGATTGTATGATGTGAATTCTAATTTGAGAAATAGTCATAGTTTTTCTTGTACGTCATTCAGACTCTCATAGGGATGGCGATTTGTCTTTGATGCAATTATAGATGAAAGTTTTCCTAATCTTGTTAGGGATTGTAGGTTATCCTGGCTCCAATGAGGATATGACTAAAAATTTTGTCTTCATAATTTAAACCGTTGCATTTTTCAATTCGAGAGGCTCAATCATTTTCCTAAAAAATGGAAGGCATTGTCAACAATTTGAAGACTATTCGACTGATTAAGTTAATGTCTCTTGTTTCAATAGGATTCTGATAGCATGCATGGGTTAATTTTTGGTTAGCCTAAAATAGTTTTTCTTAAGATATGGCTTGTGAAAGCAAGAAATGGTTTGGTGTATGGGCATGCCAAGTGGGTGTTTGGATGCGAAAGGTGCATGATCTTGACGATTAGGGCGTAAACAGAGTTCTCTATGCTTTTCTTTTCTTTTCGATGTAATATCAAGATTTCCTGATGCATATTTAAGTTGATTATCAAACATTATCAACTAAATGACAAGTACAATGTGAATTACATAGGGTTAAAAGAAATAAGGCAATATTTATTCATGACAACAAAGAGATACAACTTGGTATACTATTTGGCAAACAAGTGATTTGGTGGTAAAAAGTATGATCTTTTGGGCGAAAAATGCCTCTGACAATCATGACATGTATGTTTCTTAAGTGCTTTTCAGGATCTTTCTTGAACGATAAATATGACTAGTATGACCTTATCTTCGGAAGATCTTTAGGATTGCTTTCCATTGTCCTGTAGGTACTCTCAGTTTATGC
>JBBYHM010020620.1:0-10629 GCA_038381775.1 Adansonia rubrostipa
CAATGATACCTTGTTTGCCCCGTTTAGGGTGCAGATGAGCTTAGAATAAAAGCAGGAAGCTTAATAACATAATGATGTCCCTTATTTTAGCACTTAGTTAAATTAGTGATCACCTCATATTTACTCTTCTGAGGTATTCAAATACCTTAGAATAAATTTAATTACTGCCTTAATAGGATCATAAGTTATGTATGAGTTTCTTTAGGCTTGAATCAAGGCTCAATCATTTAAAACAAATCAATTTGAGCTTTTTAGAAATTACCCAACTCTAAATCAAAATCCACCCTTTTATCAAAAATACCAAAATACCTCATTTTTCTAAATCTTTCATCAATCTAGGTTTTTCAACCTCATTCTTCAAAGCCTCTACCCAAAAAATAAGCTTTTCTCTCACCCACTTTGTCCTAGATTTTTCAACTTATCTTTGATTTTCATGTTTTAATACACTTCCGTCTGACCCTCCTCATTCTATGTTTATTTATTGACTTATTTATTTTATTCATTGATGATTTCATGAGCACTAATACTTTTCTTTTGTTTTTGATAAATGTGCATCCATATTTTTTAAATTAAAAATTTTTCAGAAATTATCAAGGCAATACTTAGAGTTGAGGCCTTCATGGTGCCTAATCTGAAGTACCTTTTTCAAAACAAGCCCAAAGATCATTTTAGCAAAAACTCTATTTCTCACTTCCTTACTAGTAGGGGGCATAATGGAACCAAATTTATGGAAAAATTTAGGTTTATTATTTCCAAAATTCATTTCAACATAAAAGGAGATTATGCTTAAATAGTGACAAATTCAAGTTGAGAAAACAGAAATTGAGATAATGTATGACTAGATGGACTAAGGCGTTGAAGGGGTGTTAATCATTCTCCACACATAATAGACTCCCGGACCCACTTATCAAACTCTAGTTCACATAGGCCTTAAAATTAAACCTGGAGAAAATGACATGTGTAAATGTATGCTCTTCAAGTAGAAAAGTCATCGTTATGGTTATATGCACAATTTCCATCATTCTGAAGTTCAAAGTTTTCTCAAAAAAGAAGTTGATCATTGAGGTCTCATCCGTTACTTATATAAAAATCACATACAAATTTACTCTAAAAGAGAATTTGATCATTATGGTCACACATGCCACTTGCATAATTCTCAACTACAACATATTCCTAAAACAAAAATTTATGGTTGCGACCTTAAGAAACACTTCTATCACTCTTATACAAGTTCTTCCGAAAGAAAAGTTAATTATATAGTCTCGTCTTACTTTCTTTATGGAAATGTTTCATATGTAATATGTTAAGAAATATTTTTCATCTGCTAGTACTCTAAGAAATGTTTCAAGCAAATTTATGCATCATTGTGAGATATATTTTTAAAGGAACACCTTTCTTATGTACTCCAAGAAACGCTTCTCAAAAACTGTTTCTTATAAAACATCCTAAAATGCTTCCAATGTGCCACTTTCAAGAAATGCTACATTTCTAATCTTGTACAACATTAGAAGTGTTTTTTTTCCTTCGTTTCTATTTTTTAAAGAAACATTTCATCAAAATGTACGCTTCATTGTAAAAATTGTTTTCTTAAAAGAGCATATCATATGTTACTAGCTCGAAAATTTCTCTTCGAACATTTTTAAATCAGGCTAGTAAGATTTTTCATGCACCATTTTAAGTGGCATTTCTTACTCTTTAAAAAATGTTTTTCATTTTTTGTACCCTTTATGATATTTTAAGAAATACTTAAACACTAAAATAAAGTTTTTCACTATTTTATAGCATTATGAAGCACAATATAATGCACAAAACATCACAATTGTGAGACACAACAATGCTATGTTACGCAGGCTGTATTGTGTAACATACTGCATAGTGTTCATTCCCTATTTTTTTAAGGCATAGCATTTGCTGCTGTTCCCTTTTTTTTTTACATTTTGCTATTGTTACCTTTTTTTTATGGTGCAAGATTTTATTATTTTTCCACCTTTTTTAAGGTGCAACATTTTGCTATTATAATTTAATTTAAAATACATAAGGTTATATACAAAACACTTTACAATGGAACATCCTTTTTATGCATGGAAAACTCTATAATTTTCATCAAAAGATTTTCTATGCAAGGGTAGTCAAGTGAGAATAACAAAATTTTATTTACTTTTGTATATTTTACCTTACATGTTTTCTTTCGTGACTTTGGTGAAAAGCTGAAGGGAAATTCTGAGCTCATGCTTATCAAAATAAACAAAAAATATTTAATATAAATTAAACATATGCAGTGGAATTAAACAAATAGATATTTGGATTTCTTCAAGATCTTAGGTAAAGATGCACATGTGGCCGATTTTGGTAGTTTAAAACATATATCTGATAAAGATTTTACCTACTCTGAGACTCATAACTTTATATGTGCTAATCCCTGCACGATTGTTGCCATGGCTTGGTTACTTCGATCTTTCTTTAAGGCTACAAGCAGCATAAGCATCTGCCTATAACACTGATCCATATTGATGTTTGTTAAAGCCTTTACGAAGTCCAGTGGTTCTTTGGTGCTAGTTAGAAGGCTTTAGAAGACTTAACCAAAAGCTTGGATACAGTTGCTTTCAATCTCACACAACCAAGAATAGTTCTAGGAAGCTGCAAGAAAGTCACAAGAATGTGAGATAAAATTGTAAGAAAGCCGTAAAGCTATTGCAAAGGTAGTATCTTGCCTTTTATGGATGGCAACTATTCTTTCTTATGCTAGAAAACAATTTTTCTTAGCTTTTTCATATTAAGAACAATTCTAGATCATTAAACATGAAGGTGGCACATGGAACTGTAAGGAGAGCTAGGGTTTGCGCCAACCTAGCTTAGAGATTTGAAGAAATAGTGCCTAAGGTTTTCTAATAGCCAAAAAGTATATTAACAACCTAAAAGCTCTTATAGATGTATAGTTATACAACTAAAAGTAAGCTAGGCTTAATGGCTCAACTAAACCCATTCCTATTGAACCTAAGAGGTGGTGCCACCTTTGGTGTTTTCATAAGATACAAATAAAACTCTTTTACCTAGTTTATTTACGATTAGGCCCAAGCATTAACTATTTAATATCTTAGCCTAATTCAACACCAATAGGGTCTACCACTATTGTTCCTAACTTATATCAAGTCCAAATAGAATTTGTCCAAAGCAAGGCCCATTTGACTTAATAATTAGACTTTTAGGCCAACCCCTATTTATATGCAAGAACGTTTAATCCTCAATTAAATTCTCACCTAAGTAAAATAGTTAACTTAATGTAAATCTTATTAAATAAGTATACAATAATTATTTAATTTGTCAAAAATAATGATCTAGCCTAAAACCAAGATATCCCTATTTATATGCCTACTATTAGACATGATCTTAATAAGACATTCTTATCTTTACTACCATATTAAGACATCTCTTGTTAGATTTCAAAAATCTAATTTATGTCTTTAATAATACTCAAATAAACTAACTAATTAAGTTCCCTTCATTATATTTTTTATTTAATTAAATCATACTTAATTAAATCTCGGTTTCAATCCAATAGGTCATTTTATTATTAGTGACCCATTAGGTTCCCAACATGTTGGCAATGAGTATAATTAATCTCATTAATTATATTCATAGATCAATAGCAGGATCTAGCAACCCATCATGACCACCCAAATGTTGAAGAATCAATATGACCTTAGAGAAACTTTCCCATAATCAGTCTTACAGTGTAATTTAGTCCTTCAACAAATTTCTTAGAAAGAACATAAGCAAGCATTGGCCAACGACTTTATCAAGTTAACCAAAGCTAAGAAAAAATGAGATATATCGTTAATGTCACTTAAAGTGGTGAATCCTCTTTAGAACACTCATCCACCTTCGTATGTTTCATGTTACACCCAAAACCACCCTACCATGGGCATCCATCTATTGTGGACACTTTTAGATGGAATCAAAGCATGGCACTCCTCAACCAAAATGGTATCACAAGTCAAAGGACTAGTTGCACAACTAGCACATGAGAACATTTCCATTGACACTTGAATGTAATACCAAATGGAGCTCTCACACGAGCCATGTTCAATGAACATGTTTTCACAAAACAAGCACTCGCATTCCATCCTAAGTATCCCATATACTTCTACACATGAGATCGATTGCTTACTTTACAAGTAAGAAAGCATAACAATATGCTATTCTTTGAGCATTGCCAATGCCCCTTCTTGGCAATACAATGACTAGAGATTGTATTAGGAACACAGATTTGATGCATAAGGATCCCATAACTGTAACTTGTGACAATTCCTTTGCAAAGCCAAATGTGTTACAGCGACTTCATCTAATTAGTAGTTTATGATTGTCAATCATATTATGAACCTGAACAAAAACCTTGTATCACTAAACTAAGTGATTGGTTTGCATTATTAACTAATATATGACTAATCCAAGCCGATTGGCTCTAGGCATATGCTAACAAAAGCCTCACATCATCAATTTTCAAATTATGAGATTATGATTAATTTATTATAATTTTCAATATGTTTCATATTTATTTTTATTTCTTGCATTAAAACTTTTTCTACAAGGATTCTTATGCAAGGCAAAATGTAGATATTTGATCTTGACTGCACACCATTTTCAAATAATAATAAAATTGTTTCACAAGCAATTGTGCTTCCAAATTGCAAATGTAACCTAAAATAAGTAACCATATCACTTCATCGACACTGCTTAACCAAATGTTCTTTTTTGGAAACACCTTGTTCAAGAACAACCGTTGTTCAGAACATCTATTGTCTAGAATAGCTCATGTTTCAAAGTATCTATTGTTCAAAACATTTGTTGCTCAGAACATTCTATTGCTTAGAATAGTTGTTGTTCAAAATAGCTGATGTTCGAACAGTTGTTATTCAGAATGGCTCTTGTTCAAAACAATTCTAGTTCAGAAAAGCTCTCTTTTAGAACAGATCTTATTCAGAATAGCTATTATTGAGAACAACTCTTGTTTAGAATAGTTATTCCTTGGAACAACTCTTGTTCAGAGTAGCTTCTGTTTAATAACTATTATTTAGGATATCTCTTGTTCAAAACAGCCATTATTCGGAATAGCTCTCGTTCAGAATAGCTCATCTTCATAATAACTTTAGTTCAAAATAGTTTTTTTTAGAGAATAGTTCTTGTTTAGAACAACTCCTATTCGAAATAGCTCTTATAAAGAATAACTTTTGCGTAGAATAATTCATGTTTAGAACACCTCCTATTCATAACAGCTCTTGTTCAAAACAACATATGTTCAAAACAACTCCTATTTAGTACAGCACCTGTTCATAATAACTTCTATCTAGAATAGCTCCTATTTAGAATAACACCATCACCGAATAACATCATTACAGAACAACTTATTTACATAACAACACCTTCACGGAAAACACTCCGCTTAGAGTTATTCTACAAAGGCATTTCATCGAAGTAGAAAAAGTGGAAGTAACCCTGAAATATGGTAGCATTCATGGCTTAGTTTCACTACTAAGATGTTTTTTGAGAGCTTAGCATGGTTGATCAGATATGGAGGTAGTCAAGAGGTTTCCTCTTAACCTTCCATCAAAACATAAGTGTTTATCTCTTTTTTTGAAAAGTAGTGAATTCTTGTTAATTATTCACCATTACAAGCAACAACTAAATCTCTATTAAATAAAATATTAATACTTAGTAACTTACAATTTTCCCCATTATACCTATTAAATAACAATATCTACAACTCCTATTTTATAACCTATAAATAGGAGTCTTTACAATTCATTTGGGGACTTTTAGGTACTTGTCAAATTTCTTATCCTAAATTCTCTCTATGATTTTCACTCCTTAGTTCCCTTTTCAGCCATACTCAACTTTACCCCACCTTACCAACCACCATTTATTGCTGCACTTAGTGTTCCAGGGTCTGCTTTAATCTTTCTCTCCGTCATCTTCTAGCATTATTCTATTCACTTGTTTGCAACGCTTCCTCTTTCGACAAAAGAACCCTGCATAAGCCAATCCGCAACCTCTCTTCTTGACCTCTATTTAAAACCAGCACGAATTGAACATTGAAATCCATTTACCTTCAAAATGAACAAAAATGAAGCTGCTTGCATTCAATCAAAACTACCATTAACTAACACTAAACCCTAAAGACACCATGTCAACATGAATGTCTAACAGAATTTTCAAAGAATTCTACCAAACTTAAGTTCAAGCTTGAAAAAACAAGTTAGTTTCCTTAGGCAAATCCTAAACATTGATTTTTTTAAATAAAATGAAAATCACAAACCTTTACCTATTATTTTCTATTCCTCGAATGGATAAGGAAAGGATATGTGAATGGGAACTAACAACTAACCAACAACGGCATAGCTTTGGCTCTTTGGTTTGGCCAGTGCTTTTCATGTTTTTTTTTTTTTTTTGGGAACTTGGAAAAGCAAATGGGAGGAAGAAAGGAAAAAACAACTAGAGCAGTTCACAGAGGGACCAAAAATGACGACAAAATGAGGAAGGTGAAGGAACAAGAGAATTGGAAAGGGAATGAAAAGGATGAGATACGGACTATTAATCATGAGTTGGGCTAATCTCCAACGAACAAGGATCACATAACAGAATTGTTTAAGGAGAGTGGTAAGCAGTAGTAAAAGTATTAAGATAAGAGAAAAGAAAACTGAAAAGAAAATAAAGTGAGACAAGTGTAATTTGAATTTATGTTATTCGGTTAATTGGTTGCATCACCATTTTATTTTTTTTTCTTTTTTCTACAATTTAGATGAATCATTTTTTTCTATAGGTCACGAATCCTTTAAGCTAAGAAGCTTAAACTAAAGTTAGAGTGGTTTACCCTTCTCTCTTATGCAAGATATTTACCTTACCCAACTCACTCTCATGCATTATAGCTACCTTACCCAACTCTCTTTCATATATTAATCTCATGCATTATGTTTACCGTAGCTAACTCTTTCATGCATATGTTTTACCTTTACCCAACTCTCCTTCATATATTAATCTCATGCATTACCTTTAGGGCATCTAACTCTCTTTCATGTATTCCGCTCTTGCATTACGATTACTTTACCCGACTTTCTTTCATGTATTACTCTCATGCATTACGATTACCTTATTTTAAATTTCAATATTTTTGCTCTTCTATGATTCACTGTTGCTATTGCCATTAAACATTTATATGGCTGAGGAATTCACCCTATATATAAGTTAAATAATAATTTAGGGAACTTAAATGTCATATATAATTAAACATGATTCTAATATTGGCTTAAAAGCATGAATTATTGAAAGAATTAATGAAGACTAATTGGACAAATTTACAGCAAAAGATGCGCTCTATAATATTTTGGATTAAATACTCATTTGACCCTTATATTTTGATTTGGTTTTCAATTTTATATTTAAAAAAAAAAAATTATCAGTACCTATAGTTTGATTCTATTTAACATGTTACACCAAAATTGCTGTGACTTTTATGATCTGTAAGAGACGTCCATTTGGCCAAAAGCACCACATCAGCTATTTAAAATTTATGCCACGTCACATTTTCTTTTTTTTTAGCAAACCAAATCAAAAAAGAAAAAGAAAAAGATGGGCAAGGGGAAAGAAATCGATTCAAAAAGAGTTTAAAGTGAGCGACAACAGTAGCTTACTCAGATCTCTGCCTCATCTTCTTGCATTTCTTTTCAAACTTCGCATCTACTTCTTCTTCCATTGCAAAATTTGGCTATCATGGTGTCACTATGAGAAAAAATTCCATCTTTTTTTTTTTTTTTTACTATGCTTCGTATTAATATAAAAAAAAAAAAACTTAACAATAATTTTGGGTTTAGGGTTATATTTCCTTTTGCTTGTTTCTTGATTTTTCTTTGATTTTTGGGTATTTCCATAGTCTCGAAGAAGAAAGAAAAGAATCATGGATTTTGAAGAGAGCAAGAGCGAAAGGAATACTAGAATCTTGGAAAACAAAGGATCCTTTGTGCGAACAATTTCCTTTTTTTTTAGTTTCTCTTATTATTTTCATTTCAAAAATGGTATTGTCATCAAATTCTTGATTTTGTGGTTTTTTTTTTCCTTCTTTTTTATTAGTTGGAAGAGCCAAAACTAATCCATTAAGATTCTATTGCGGTTCGTAACTAGACAAAAATTATTTGTACTTCTTACTCATTTGGTTCGTCTTCTTACCACCAATGTGAAGGTCGACCCAACCATTAGCACCTCCAGATATCAAATTTAAAAAGTAATGTATGAACCAATTAAATTAACCCAAAGTTTAAAGCAATAAAATGCGGTATGATCAAAGCTCCTCGAGCACTTGGCCTGAAGGGGGAATAAGAGCTAGAGAAGACCCTTGACATCAATAAACTACTTTTAGGGCAAGACTACCTCTGCTCTTTCTCAGCTTTGTCCGCTAACCGGACCACAAAAGTAAAAACAGAACAGAAGAGAGTAATTTTTTACACCCCTTTTTTACTTTAGGATTGTATCTTGTAGAAGTACTGCCACAAAAGCACTTTTCTTCCACCTTTGCGGCAATTATAATTCATGCTAAATTATTCGCAACTCAAACTACGTTCACTATAGGCCGTGTCTTCCATTTCTTCCTTTAAAGAATATGTATGTATATATACGTCTCGAGAAAACACATGCCCCAATTAGGATCTTCCTCTTATATTGATAAGCATATACATCTGAAATATATAAACAAATAAACAAACCTCTGAATAACGTACTTAAAAAGATCAAACAGATTTACATTCCAGAATAGCAAAAAATTTTATTCCATAAAAAAAAAAGGCTCTATTTTTGCCTACTGATTTTGGGTTCACATTGGGACTAAATTTATGCTTTGCTTTACATTTTAAATATTGATGCAAATGAACATGAAGATGAGGGAGTAAAAAAGAGTGACAAGTATAAGGTTTTCTTGATATTATTGTACCTTAAAGCTTTGAGTTTGCCTTCTTACCACTCAGTGCAACCGCTGTCTTGGAACTAGATGGCCGCCTCAAATGCTTGCATATAAAATCCCCAGCCAACATGAGTTTTTCAAGATCCACGTTTGTCTTTATTCCAAGTCCATTCAGCATGTAAACAACATCCTCAGTCGCGACATTTCCTGAAGCACCCTTAGCATACGGACAACCTCCAAGACCAGAAACCGATGAATCCACAGTGCTGATCCCCATCTGTACCAGAATATGAATTACTAATTCAAACTTAAAAGCTACTTAGTAAACCCTGATCTATGTGCGGGTAACATTTTATGTTGCCTTCAGAATATAGCCCGCACTTCCTTCAATTGCCAAATCCTAAAACCTATTTCTCAATATACACCTTTTAGATTGATTTTATTCCTTTTAGAACGATGAACAAATTAAGCAACAGAGTTCATGTCATTGATAAAGCCTGGATCCTTCCTACAGTATTGCAATAATGTTGATGGCCACACTTTAAAAATATGTATTATCAACACAGTCATGAGACAAACAATGCCATCCTCTTCATAGATCTAAGAGATGCATATAGAATTGTAATTGTCAGTGAAAAGGAAAAAGAACATTAGGGCAGAGCGGCCAAAAAATGAACGGTACTGAGATGCACTCACTATAAGGTTTTGCTCATATTTAAAACCAGAAACAAACATATGTTGACATGGAACAATCAATAATATCACAGATTCAACCCATACTTTTCTATTTACTTATGAACAATCTATTTAATGCATCAGTGAAAACAGCTTGCTAAATAGAGAAGCATCTCCATTAGTAACACAAGGGATATTAGAACAATGTGTCACAGAAACCCAACATGAAAAGAAGGTGATGTAAGTTCATTCAACTTAAAACAAACAAATCCTTCATTTCAGTAGCTTAATGTGAACAGCAGGAAACGAGGATTGCTTACTTGGAGCGATGCCAGAATATTAGAAAGAGCTTGCCCATAAGTGTCATGAAAATGGACAGCAAGCTTTTCAATTGGGACAACCTGAATAACATTTTCAAGCATTGGAATGACAGTACCTGCACCAAGAGGAAACAAAGAAGAGAAACTAAATCTAAGTTAAAACTGAATAACTAAGAAATACATAAAGGTTAAAGTCTACAAGAGAATGATTTCAAATATGACTCTATATTATAAAAGCTTAGTCAAAATCAAGTAAAATATGTATCACCATAGGCATTATGAAAAACAGTTTCCACTGATCAATCAACGCAAAATGAAAGATAATGTCATTATGGAATCTTCCATATAGGTTAAAGGACTTTAGAGAGGATAAGATCAAGTAAAGAACCAATACTGATTTCATTTGGCACAGGAGGACAATAGTTCTGCTCATTAACTCTGATAGGAGGGAAACCAAAGCACCCCTACATTACAATCCAAATTTGTTTTACTACCACAGTGGTATATTAGTCTAGATGTGCGTCTCCTTCAACTAATCATCTCCATTAATAAATGGAAAAAAAATTAAAAAATTATTGATAAATGTTTAATTTTATATAAATTATTTTTCTACTTTAATCTTTTCTAGTTATTTTTTATGATTATCATAAGCATTTATTTTTCTTTTTTATTTTGCAAGATTTAATTGGA
>JBBYHM010020662.1:0-10626 GCA_038381775.1 Adansonia rubrostipa
CATGACATTATAGCAAAATGTCCCCCACATGGTTACAAAAGTTATTTTTTCCATGTCTTCGGGTGCCATCTTGATCTGGTTGTAACTTGAGAATCCATCCATGAAGGAGAACAGAGAATTCTTGGCTGTGTTGTCTACCAAAATATCAATATAGGATATCGATAAGTTATCCTTGGAACTAGCTCGAATCAAATCCGAATAATCAACACATATCCGTACTTTGCCATCTTTCTTTGGGACTGGGACTATATTAGCAATGCATTTTAGATATTTGGCCACTCCAATAAGCCCTACATCAAATTGCTTCTTGATTTCCTCTTTAATTTTGAAGAGCATTTCAGGCTTCATCCTTCTTAACTTTTGCCAGATTAGTTTGCATTTAGGCTTAATGGGAACCTTGTGGACCACTATATCAGTGTCTAGTCCTGGCATGGCTTGATATGACCAAGCGAATACATCGCGATATTTTTTGAGTAGGTCTATCAGTTTGGTCTTAATTGTCAACTTTATTAAGGTTTCGATTTTAAGCTCTTTTTGATCCTTCTGAGTACCTAGATTTATTAATTCTGTTGGGTCTTTTTGAGCCATGATCTGTTTCTCCTCTTTCTCAACTAATCATAAAAGGTCTGGGGGTACGGAGCTTCCTTTGAAATCTTCTTCATGATTGACTTCACTGGTGCAAATTGACTGTTCAAAATCGATCTTCAAATACCCATCAGACACATCCATGTCACTATCATCAAGACACCTGAAAGGGCAAAGAAATGAACATTGCAAAAGGCACACACACAACTAAGGGATTTGGATAAAAATGAAGGCAAAAGAGTAATGGAGAAAAAAAAGTTAAAAAGTGATATGCAATATGGAGTGATAAATACAAAAGTTATTTCATTGATAATGTTTGATAAAAAATACCCCTTACATAGGACACCTATCTGCCTTTAGGCAAAGGCAGGTAGGTTATCATTTCTTGATGTTACCTAAAAGGGACAGGAAAAGTACAAGGTTTTTCATCATGAACCTGTCATCAAAATCAGGTTTTAATGGAAGGACACAAATTTTATGGCCCAGTATCTTAGATATAGAGGCTGTTAAGTGCCTTGTTTAGGATGACTAAAATATTTTTAGCCTTTTGCTCTTTTGATTGGCTTGGATCAATTCATTCTTTCGAATGAAATATCTCATAGAGAGATGGAAACATTGTCAACTTTGACTCCCCCTCTCGACCTAATGATCGTGTCATCTCTTGGTTGCAGATTCTCTTTTCTTGCTGCTTTCTTGAGTACGTATTGGCCTTAAATCTTAAGCTTCTTTTGTTAGCTTGAGTGGTGACCTATAAGGCACGGGCCATACCTTGTCGATTCTTACCAAGCCCTTTTTAGCACAGAAACCTTTGCCAACAATCATTTTTAAACCTGAGTAGGTATTCTTTAATAGGTGAGGTTCAACTATTGGCAATTCTTCTCCCATAAATGTCGATTGACAAACACGAAAGATTAGAATGATGAGTCTGGTGTACTTTCATTAGGCTCTATGTAGATATCCTCGGTGAAGGTAGTGGCGATCATTTCTTCTTTAGCTTTGATGGTGACTACTTTGTCATTTATCAAAAATTTGAGCTTCTGATGAAAGGAAGATGGGATGACTCTGGCAGAGTTTATCAATGGCTTTCCTAATAGGTAGTTGTAAGAAGGATTAATATCCATAACTTGGAAGTTAACTTCATATATACATGGGCCTATCTGAAGCTATATTATGATATTTCCAATTACTCTATGACACGTTCCATCAAAAGCTCAGACTATGGTATGGCTACTTTTGATGTTAGACTGATCCAAAAGGAGTTTGCTTAATGTAGTCATAGGCATGACATTAAGGGCTGACCCATTGTCTATAAGTACTTTGGGCAAAATGCGTCCCTTACAATGGGTAGTGATATGCAAAGCTTTGTAACTACCCTTGCCTCCAGGTGGGATCTCATCATTAGTGAAGGAGATATAATTATCGGCCATGATGTTGTTCACTAGTCGGTCTAACTTGTCCACAGGAATGTCCAAGGGCACATATGCTTCATTTAGCACTTTCAGTAATGCATTTTGGTAAACTTCTGAATTAAGAAGTAGAGATAGCACAAAAATCTTTGCGTGGTTGTTTGCTTAACTGGTCCACAATGCAATATTCACTGTGCTTGATGAACTTGAGAAACTCTACAGCTTCTCTTTCACTCATTATTTCTTTGACTTTTTCAAGCTAAAAATTCTTTGCTTGGGCTTGAGTGATACTGGTGCTTAGAAATGCATCAACCTTTTTTCTCTTAAGCCGAGGGAGCGTAACACCTATCGCTATGAGTTAGGTAACCAACTCTTGATAGTTCCATTACAGTAGTTGAGGGAGTTAGTTCTTCGATCATCACTACTTGATTCTCATATTTTCATGGAACAACTTTGTTGCTCTTATACGAGAATGGTTTAGGTACTTCCATAACCAACTTTGGTATAGATGTCGAAGAACTGACCTTAAGACTTAACTTGCCATAAAGAATGAGGGGTCAGTTTCTCCCGTAAGGTGGCTACATGGTTTCATCTCCTATCATATTGATAGATTTAGTAGCAGATGTGATCTGATGATAGAATTCTATCTAGTCTTCATTCATCATTCTCTAAACCATGAACCTAAACTCCTTGCATGTTTGTAGGGTATGACCTATAACTGTGTAGAAGTCACAGAAGTTGTTAAGATTATCTTCCAATTTTTCTGTTACGTTGAGCAACCCGACCTGAATCAATGCTTGCCAGACCAAGAACATTAGCATCCATACATCCTCTATGCTTGCCCTGATTTCATGTTTATTCTCAATGTTGATCATGTTTGCAACTGGCTCAATGTGGTTTGGTAAAGGATTGGCAGCAACATTTGCTCCCAGGTTCATCCAAAACTGTAAGACTTTTCAGTTAATTAGATTTTGCACATTTCGTTTAAAAGATATACAGTTCTCAATGTCATGCCTTACTGCTCCAACATGGTATTCACAGTGGGTGTTAGGGTTATACCATTACAGGTATGGTGGCTTCTTTTCTAGGACATAGATTGGGGCTACTAAATGATTTTAAAGCAAGGTCTGGTAGAGCTCCTTGTAGGCCATAAGGATGGGATCAACATGTTGTCTTTGTTGATTTGTGACTCAATTGCCAGGGTATTATTGGTTGTTCGATTGGTACTTTGGTGACCTTGTGGAGGGTAGCTTTATGGTGGGTTAGATGGGATTGCAAAAGATGGGTTGTAGGTTATGGCATTAATTAGCTGAGGGGGTATAGTGAAAAGGCGAGAATACAGCATGCTTGGATAGTGAGGGTTAGGTATTTGACACTGTTTTGGCTGAGTAAGCTAGCATAACTTATGGCATTGGCCTCTCCTTCCTTTTTTTTACCGACAATAGGCATTTTGCTTAATCCAGCCATTTCCCTAGTAGACATTCTGCCACTCTTAATGGCGGCATCGATCATTTTTTGGAAAGAACTAAGTCTGTGAATTTCTTGATGGCATTTCCTACGAGCTTTTCGTAATAAGAAGCATGTAAGGTATGAATAAACGTGACTGTCATCTCTTTTTCTGTAAGGAGAGGCTGGACTAAGGCTGCTTATTCTCTCCACCTTTGGGCGTATTGCCTAAAACTTTCACTGGATCTCTTTTCAAAATTCATCAGGGAAAGTTGATCTGGCGCCCAATCTGACATGTGCTGGTATTGATTTAGAAAGGCCTTAGCCAAGTCGGCCCATGATTGGATTTTCACATTATCTAGCCTGATATACCATCAAGTTGTTGCCCCAATAAGGCTATATTGGAAGTAATGGATGAGGAGCTTTTCATCTTTCTCATACCTAGCCATCTTTCATAGGTACATTCAAACATGGATGGAAAGGTCGGTGGTTCCATTAAACTTCTTAAACTCTAGGACTTTGAACTTTGAGGGAATGACAAGGTTGGACACCAAAGACAATAATTGCACATCAAGAGCTCTGAACTTGTCACTTCCCTCGATAACTTGGAGGCATTTTTCCAGTAGTTGGAATTTGTTCACTTCTTTCGCAGTCATGGTGGGCTTTTGACCTTCTGTTTTCTCTGGTCCCTTATGGTCAAGGGTTATCGAATCTGCTGATAAGACTCTTGCATTCATCTGCATTCATCTGCATTCATCCCTTAAGTACTGGGAATGAATTGACCTACCGCAATGGGATTAAGGTAGATGACCGATGGAGCTTGAGTGGCAGGTGGAAGAGCAGGCTGTTGTTCTTGTCTAGTTTCCCTTTGGGTAGGTTCTGGATTATTGGCAGGGTGACTTTCAACATTGGGAGGATCATTCCTTATTTCAGCAGTACTTGCCCTTTTTCTTTCACAGAGGCAGTCATTAGTTCCATAAGTTTTGCGATTTGATTTTGTATTTCGTATTGCTGATGAAGCATCTGTTCCTGTGATTCTTTGACCATTAGCTTAAGTCGCTCAATACGAGCTTCATGATCACTCTTCATGATTTGCTTACTATGTCGTGTGTTGTAAAGGTGCATGATGTAAGGTTTCATGTTCCTGATTGATCTCGGAATCCCTTGCACTTTTATGGCCCCATTCTCATATTAGACTTTTTAAAAAAATGTATTTACTGATGAGCTTTATGATGCAATAATGAGTTAAGATAATGAATGATTGATGCAAGTGCAATGAAAAATGGTGAAATTAAATGTGCATATGCATTAGAGACAATTGATTCTTGGAACAACTTCATCAATAACATCCTCATAGAGTAAGAAAAGGGTTTTTTTCTTTTACGTCATGATTACATCTGAAAGTATCTAACATGAATAGATTGTGTCACACGATCAAAAAAACCCAAAAGTCATTGCTCACGATCTCTAACAGGTGCAATGTCTCGCCTTATAGACTGAGCTACTCCAATCATGTCATCTACCTCTCGTTAACCCATCTAAACTTGTTGAGTGAGGTGCTGATGTTGTTATTGGTAGTTCAGACGTGCTTGCTCGATTGTCACTTGCCAATCTAGTTCACGTTGCTCGAAAGCCCTTGTTAGTTCATTAATATGACCTTGATGATCCTGAAGAGACTGTTCTAACTCCTGGATTCTATGAATGAGGGCTTCATTTTCAACCCTAGTGGCTCTCACATCTCTTATTTGGTCTTCAAGTCTTTAATTCCTTCATTAGTAGGTGGAAGCAAGAGCACGTGCCCTCGTGAACTTTTCTTTGTTGGTTTTGACTTCTTCCTTTTGCTAATTCAGCTCACTATTGAGAGTGGTGACTTTCGCTTCCCATTCGACTGATGTCTTGCCAATACGTCGGGACTTGTTAGCTTTTTTTAGTGTCATGTAATCCTTGGTCAGGCTCTTGAGGTCATCTTTGAAGTGATCCTTTTCTTTAATGACTTGATCCATTTCATCGCTCCTAAGTAGATATCCATCTTTAGCTAGCCCTTTTCCTCTTTTAGTTGAGAGATTTCTATAACAAAGGATGCATTTTCTCGCTCAAACTCCTTTCTAAGTACCTCGATCTCAGAAAGTGGTTCCTCTATTTGGATTTACAGTATCTTGGAGTTAGGTGGTGGCAATGGATCATTGATACGACGGAGTCTCCATTCTTCATATCCAGGCATGGTGGGGCTTCATCTCCAGTATTTTTCCGTACAATGGATCTTCTTCCAAGCTTGGAAAGCTAACTAGACTTTCAGTTTATAATTAGGCTCTCCATATTCAAAATCCCAATGTCCTAAGTCTTCAAAGAACGGGATAAATTGCTGGCACTGAAACTAATGCAATACCAATAAAAGAGCATAACTGGTATTCTCATAATCCCAGAAGTGGCATACAAGTGTAGTCTCTATATCTATACACAATCGACTGAGGGAACACCAATGGGGCTCTCCACATGATTTCTTCCTCCTTGACGTTTCATAATTTCTTGACCCAATGCTTTTCTATCTTATCTTGATGACATTTTTCTTCTAATGTCGTGGAAAGAGGACTGATCTCGAAGAAGAAACTTTGTTTGACTCTCCTTTTCCTAACATAAAAATGACCTAAAAGCCATAGCTGGAGCAATGGGGCACACCCGATAAACCTTCCTGTTCCCATTCTTTTACAAAAGTTGAGGGCACGGATGGTTTCAGCAATAATGGTGAAAGCAGGGTTGATGTTGCAACATAAGTGAGAAAAGAAATCTGTGACTATTGCTTCTACAAAACCTAAAGTCTTTGGGAATATAATGAGCCAGTAGATTGCCAAAGCATAGATATCTTGAGCTTTCTTTTGATCAGAAAGATTTACCATGCCCTCTTTCAAGCTGGCCCAAGAAATGTATTCGTTGATCCTTTTTACTTTGACGTGACTATCAACCCATGATTCTATGTCTCTAAAAATTTACACCTCTTCTTGAGTGGAGGAGGTGTTAGCGCTTTGCAATAAATCTGGTCTAACTTGGCTCTTTCTATGTTGAGCAGGGCTGTGTACTCATCAATGGTGGGGACTAAATCTTATTGGTTGAAGGTGAAACATCGGTAGGCCAGATTCTAGAACTGTGTCACTGCTCGCAACAAGCCATCATCCAATTGAACTTGAAGTAAGAGAGCTATATCCCCGTACTTTTTAATAAAGGTTTATTTCTCGTTGTTATCCCAACTATCCCAAATATGCTTTAATTCCCAACAATCATTTTGACAAAAACTGACCTTGACCTCTTCATGCATTTCTGAGATGTAGTCAGGCTTTAAGATGTCCCTGTCTTGACGTTGGCAACCTTCTGACCATGTTCTGACATTTTTAAAAGACTCAATAGTGGAGATAAGCTGTTGCTCCATAAATGATGCCCTTTGCTGAATACCGAACCAAAACAATTCTCCCAAAATAATGATAGTCATGATGGTTATGGTGAAATGATGCATGCATCAAAACACAAACAAAGGGAAAATGAGTTAGTGGAACATATAGGAGACAAATGTAAGGAAATAAAAAAATTTAAGAACATCAGAAGAGAAAAAAATCATAGACGTCTCAACCAACATGCTGAGATGAGAGACAGACAGCATTTCAACATGCCAAGATGCAATCTGCCTTTCATATGGTGATGCTATATTTTATTTTGATGGAAAAATAAATGACCAATAGCAATATTCGTTCATCGCCACTAGTGCGGATGCGTGTTAAGCCATAACTCAAACAGCATAACGGCTTATAGAATAAGATATTGTGAACGATGGTTTTTGTTCACCATCACTTATTTATACAAAGGTTAGCCGTCATTCGGGTAGCATGACGGCATATCTTGATAAATGATAAAAATGCAGATGCGGGTGAGAATTGTATACTCATTGTTACCTACATAATTATGGTAATTAAGAGTAAAGGTTAGGAATGTTTCCCTGAGTGACCCTATTCTCTGGGTATTCTACTAGCATTGCGGTATGGTCTGACATGGTTTAGCTCGTAGGGCTCACTATATAAGGTTTAAGTTGACACCTAAACAGGTATCCAAATTGCTCCTCCATTCAGTAAGGACAGTTAAAGGATCCCGATCCTAGACCTAGCACGGGTTTGGCAGAACGGGTTCGATCCATTGGATGTATTTCCCTATACAAATATATGGTGTGTGATAAGGAAATGATCAAACGTTTTTGTTTACCTCCATATTACTATTTTTATTAAACGATGATTATTCGAAAATAAGGCAATCCTAACAATCATGTCAAACAAAAGATTAGTTGACAAAATAAAAAAGGGTCATAGTTAAATAATGATCAAAGATGGAAAGAACCAGGAACCTAGCAAAACACAGCTAGTTATTGGCCTAACTCTTTATACTATCCCCAATGAGTTGCCAAGCTATCATAATGAACCTCGGGGTGGATATTTGCGGATCTATGGGTGCGTACGACTTAAAATATTTTCCTGACTTGGAAATGTCTTTTTGACTGAGACTTTTCTTTTGCGATGTGATAAGAACGAAAATGTATAGATTCTCGACTTTTGATATAGTGAGGGGGACCAAAAGACGAATCGTTGATCTTATTGGTCTCGGATGACCATCATGAAATGGCCAATGCTTGGAGTCGCTATCGATCATTTAGAGCTAGGCATGATCGGATGCCTATTAAAACCTATGTTTTGAGTTATGAAACTCAAAACATTAATCCCATGCATGATCAGATGCCCATTGAAACCTATGTTGAGTTATGAAACTCAAAACATCGATCCCATGGCCTGCGTAGTACAAAGATTCATCGTTGGGTTCCGGAGTTGGTTATGCACGATGAGGTATGAACCTTTTCACGGTGCCTGAAATTGGTACCTTACTAGCTATGTCTTATCTTGGTTTTGATTCTTTCGATCTTAACTCATCATTATTTCGATATCACCCTTTTTAATGCATGCATCTTATAGAAATACAAATCCAGATTTTGATGAAAATGATTTAATCTCATATATGCCCCGGAGAAATAGGGAATATAGAGATTTTTGATAAAAATGACCTCTGAATTTTACTTTGAAAATGGAATGTTCCACTTTGGCATTGGAGAGATACCCACACAGAACATTACTTTTAATTTTATTTGAAACGTTTTGAAAGCATGAATGGAAATAATCATCACAAAGAAATTATGTTAGTAAGGCAATAAATGAAGTAAAATAACATGGATCATTCAATGCAATGATAAAGAAAATGGTTGAACTATTGGAATTTATCTTGCCATTGGCATCGATTATCTGGGAATAATCGAATCGACAATTTCTGAGATGCATCTGGGTTTCTTGATTAAACAAGGTTTGACATATGCATCAAAGTCTGAGAAAGAGAAACAAATTAATTGTAGTTAGGAAATAGGGTTAGATTATCCCTTCAGAAGGGTGGGGTTAGAGTATCCCCGTAGATGACAAATAATTTTGACAAAGGAGGATTTTTAAATCTTGACAATTTTAAAAAGTAGGGTTGGAGTATCCCCTTGGGGAAGGCCGGGGTTGTAGTATCCCCATGGATGACAAATCATTTTGATAAAGGAAGGATTTTTTTCAATCTCAACAATTTTTAAAAATAAGGTTGGAGTATCCCCTCGAAAGGTCAGGATTAAAGTATCCCCAAAAGTGACACATCTGACACTCTTTAGAGAAGTCGAGTTAGAAAACTTAAGTTGACAAAACTTTGTGATTTAGGAAATGTGTGAGTGTTTTGACGATTTTTGGCAAGAGAAATTATTGTGAATGAGGATGGCAAAAATGTAAAATATGTTTGTGCCTTCGTATGAACCTATGGGAGGTCATAGCATGTTCTCGAGTTTGATCGGGGTGATACAAAGACATTCGAATGTCTTGAGGCAAAATCCAGGAAAACAACTCAATTTTGACCATAACCGAAAATAGGAGACAACATCGCATTATCTTGTTTCCCAAATTTATTCTAAATTAGTTTGAAGGCTTTAGAGGGTGGACAAGATACCAAAAGGTAACTCAATGAGGGTCAACCTAAAAATATTCCCTATATCCCAAAAAGTCATTTTCCGAGGGAATAAATTTTTAAGTTCAGACTGATTGAGCTGCTAGCAGAGCATATGAGGGACAAGGTGTGTCAAAATTTGAAAAATCACCTCAGACTCATTTGGTATCGAAACATTGCAAGCGATACCTTTTTGAAAGGGGATTTCATGAATCTTTTACAAAAAAATGTTCAAAAAATTTGGAAAAATCATTTAATGGGCCTGAATGGCCCAACCAGAATACATGTTTGGGTTCTAAAGGTTCCAGATAGTTTAGACTTGAAAAATCATAACTCTCTCATCCAGAATGATCCAGGGGTGAATAAGACATTGCCTTAAAGATAATTCGACATATTTTGAACGAAAAATATCAGAAAATTCATAAAAAATCGTTTACGATTTTACAAGTGATTTTTCAATTTGTAACAGTTGTGCTGCCAATAGGGGACAAAGCAAAGCAGGGGATATTTTTTTATTTTTCTTTGTGTTTTCGGGTCCAAACTCAGGTCATCGACATTCAAACATCCATGATTGAAGGGAAAGAGTAGCATAAGCATCACGAACTCATTTGCATAACCCTGGAGTAGTTTAGGATGATGAAACAGCTGGTTAATCATGCCACTCAAGGTTTTGACTCAAAAGAGTCATAAACATTTAGGGAATGAGTGCAATGCCATTTTTGTTGGAAAATCAAAATATTTGAGCTTGTTTAACCAAGATTCCACATTTGGAAAACTTAATTTTCCCTAAGATATTTTGCTAACTTTAAGGAAAAAGCTAAGTCCATGCTAATCCTTATTGGATGAGGTTAACATGCTTAGCTTGGGAGGTTTTGAAAATCAGTTTTGACAACCATTAAACATGCATTTTGACAAGGAAAAGAGAACAAACATACAAAGGGATGGCACATAACATGAATGGGGGTGCTAACTTTACCAATGGTCTAGACAAAGAAAGTGTTATGCACTTTGACAAAAAATGTTATGGAAGCTATAAATGACAATGATTCATGCAAGCTAATGTATAAATATGCTTGAAATGTGTTAGGCTAATGATTCATACATGGATTAAGGATAACAAGATGCATGGATATGGCATAAA
>JBBYHM010020673.1:0-10625 GCA_038381775.1 Adansonia rubrostipa
CCCAAGTGAACATTAATTACAAGGAAAATGGTGGAAAGAAAAGCATCTCTTGCAAATCCAAAGATGAATATCATGTAACCCAATATGGAGAAAATGATTGTAGTGCCAAGAACAAAAGGATTGTAGATTATTATGAGTATCGAAGTTTGTCCCACTTCACAGATGAACATTAGTTATAAGCAAAATGGTGGGAAGAAAAGCTTTTTTACAAATACAAAGCATCAATATCGTGTATCTCAATGTGGAGAACATGATTGTTGTGCCAATAACAAAAAGAATGTGGATTATTATGGGTATCCAAGTTTGTCTCATTTCGTGGATGAACTTTGATTATAAGGAAAATGGTGGAAAGAAAAGCTTTTCCTGCAAATCCAAAGCATCAATGTCATGCATCCCAATGTAGAGAACATGATTGCAGTGCCCATAACAAAAAGAATGGAGATTATTGCGAGTATCGAAGTTTGTCCTATTTCATAGATGAACATTATTTTACAACGTAAAGGGTGGAAAGAAAAGCTTTTCGTGCAAATCCTAAGCAATAATATCATATATCCCAATATAAAGAACATGATTGTAGTGCCAATAACAAAAAGAATGGAGATTATTAAGACAAGTTTGTCTCCTTTCTCAGATGAACTTTGATTACAAGGAAAATGGTGGAAAGAAAATCATTTCTTGCAAATCCAAAGCATCAACATCATGTATCCCAATGTGGAGAACATGATTGTTGCGACAATAATAAAAAAAATGGAAATTAGTATAAGTATCCAAGTTTGTCTCATTACACAGATGAACTTTTGATTATAAGGAAAATGGTGGAAAGAAAAGCTTTTCTTGCAAATCCAAAGCATCAATATGTTGTATCCCAATGCAAAGAACATGATTACAGTGCGCATAACAATAAGGATGGAGATTATTATGAGCATCAAAGTTTGCCCGATTTCATGGGCGAACTTTAATTACAAGCAAAATGGTGGAAAGAAAAGCTTTTCTTGCAAATCCAACGCGTCAATATTGTGCATCCCAATGTGGAGAACATGGTTCTAGTGCCCATAACAATAGGAATGGAGATTATTACGAGTATCGAAGTTTGTCCCATTCCATGTGCAAACATTCATTACAGGGAAAATGGTGGAAAGAAAAGTTTTTCTTGCAAATCCAAAGCATCAATATATTTTATCCCAATGGCGAGAACATGATTGTAGCGCCCATAACTATAAGAATTGAGATTATTATGAGCATCAAAGTTTTTCCCATCTCCTAGGTGAACATTAATTACTAGGAAAATGGTGGAAAGAAAAGCATCTCTTGCAAATCCAAAGATGAATATCATTTATCCCAATGTGGAGAACAAGATTGTAGTGCCAACAACAAAAAGATTGTAGATTATTATGGGCATCCAAGTTTGTCTCATTTCATGGATGAACTTTGATTATAAGGAAAATGGCAGAAAGAAAAGCTTTTCTTGCAAATCTAAAGCGTCAATATCTTTTATCCTAATCGGGAGAACATGATTGTGGCACCCATAACTATAAGAATAGAGATTATTACAAGTATTGAAGTTTGTCCCACTTCACGGATGAACATTAATTATAAGCAAAATGGTGGAAACAAAAGATTTTCAACAAATACAAAGCATCAATATCATGTATCCCAATGTGGAGAACATGATTGTAGCGCCAATAATAAAAAGAATATGGATTATTATGGGTATCCAAGTTTGTCTCTTTTCGCGGATGAATTTTGATTATAAGGAAAATGGTGGAAAGAAAAGCTTTTCTTGCAAATCCAAAGCATCAATATCATGTATCCCAATGTAGAGAACATGATTACAGTGCCCATAACAAAAAAAATGGAGATTATTGCGAGTATCGAAGTTTGTCCTATTTTACGAATGAACATTATTTACAATGTAAAGGGTGGAAAGAAAAGCTTTTCATGGAAATCCTAAGCGATAATATCATATATCCCAATGTGAAGAATATGATCGTAGTGCCAATAACAAAAAGAATAGAGGCTATTATGGGTATCCAAGTTTGTCTCATTTCATGGATAAACTTTGATTATAAGGAAAGTGGTGGAAAGAAACGCTTCTCTTGTAATTCCAAAGCATCAATATCATGTATCCCAATATGGAGAACATGGTTGTAGTGCTAATAACAAAAATAATGAAGATCATTAAGACAATTTTGTCTCATTTCTCGGATGAACTTTGATTATAAGGAAAATAGTGGAAGGAAAATCATTTCTTGCGAATCCAAAGCATCAACATCGTGTATCCCAATGTGGAGAGCATGAGTGTTATGATAATAACAAAAAGAATTGAGCATAGTATGAGTATCCAAGTTTGTCTCATTACATAGATGAACTTTGATTTTAAGGAAAATGGTGGAAAGAAAAGCTTTTCTTCCAAATCCAACATGTCAATATCATGTATCCCAATGTGGAGAACATGATTCTAGTGCCCATAACAATAGGAATGGAGACTATTACAAGTATCAAAGCTTGTCCTATTCCATGGGCAAACATTAATTATAAGGAAAATAGTGGAAAGAAAAGCTTTTCTTGCAAATCCAAAGCATCAATATCTTTTATCTCAATGGGGAGAACATGACTGTAGCACCCATAACTATAAGAATAGAGATTGTTACGAGCATCAAAGTTTGTCACATTTCCCAGGTGAACATTAATTACTAGGAAAATGGTGGAAAGAAAAGCATCTCTTGCAAATCCAAAGATGAATATCATGTATCCCCATGTGAAGAACATGATTGTAGTGCCAACAACAAAAAAGATTGTAGATTATTATGGGTATCCAAGTTTGTCCCATTTCACGGATAAACTTTGATTATAAGGAAAATGGTGGAAAGAAAAGCTTTTCTTGCAAATCTTTTATCCCAATGGGGAGAACATGATTGTAGCGCCTATAACTATAAGAATAGAGATTATTACGAGGGTCAAAGTTTGTCCCATTTCCCAGGTGAACATTAATTACAAGGAAAATGGTGGAAAGAAAAGCATCCCTTGCAAATCCAAAGATGAATATCATGTATCCCAATGTGGAGAACATGATTGTAGTACCAACAACAAAAGGATTATAGATTATTACGAGTATCAAAGTTTGTCCCACTTCACGGATGAACATTAATTATAAGCAAAATGGTGGAAAGAAAAGCTTTTTTACAAATACAAAGCATCAATATCGTGTATCCCAATGTGGAGAACATGATTGTAATGCCAATAACAAAAAGAATGTGGATTTTTATGGGTATCCAAGTTTGTCTCATTTCACGGATGAACTTTGATTATAAGGAAAATGGTGGAAAGAAAAGCTTTTCTTGCAAATCCAAAGCATCAATATCATTAAGACAATTTTGTCTCATTTCTCGGATGAACTTTGACTGTAAGGAAAATGGTGGAAGGAAAATTATTTCTTGTAAATCCAAAGCATCAACATCGTGCATCCCAACATGGGGAACATGATTGTTGTGACAATAATAAAAAGAATAGAGATTAGTATGAGTATCCAAGTTTGTCTCATTATACAGATGAACTTTGATTATAAGGAAAATAGTGGAAAGAAAAGCTATTCTTGTAAATCCAAAGCATCAATATCGTGTATCCCAATGTGGAGAACATGATTATAGTGCCCATAACAATAGGGATGGAGATTATTACAAGTATCAAAGTTTGTCCGATTTCATGGGCAAACTTTAATTACAAGGAAAATGGTGGAAAGAAAAACTTTTCTTGCAAATCCAACGCGTCAATATCATGTATCCCAATGTGGAGAACATGATTCTAAAGCCCATAACAATAGGAATGTAGATTATTACGGGTATTGAAGTTTGTCCCATCCCATGGGCAAACATTAATTACAAGGAAAATGGTGGAAAGAAAAGCTTTTCTTGCAAATCCAAGGCATCAATATCTTTAATCCCAATGGGGAGAACATGATTGTAGCGCCTATAACTATAAGAATAGAGATTATTACGAGCATCAAAGTTTGTCTCATTTCCCAGGTGAACATTATTACAAGGAAAATGGTGGAAAGAAAAGCATCTCTTGCAAATCCAAAGATGAATATCATGTATCCCAATCTAGAGAACATGATTGTAGTGCCAACAACAAAAAAATTGTAGATTATTATGGGCATCCAAGTTTGTCTCATTTCACGGATGAACTTTGATTATAAGGAAAATGGTGGAAAGAAAAGCTTTTCTTGCAAATCCAAAGTGTCAATATCTTTTATCCCAATGAGGAGAACAAGATTGTAGTGCCTACAACTATAAGAATAGAGATTATTACGAGCATCGAAGTTTGTCCTATTTCCCAGGGAAACATTAATTACGAGGAAAATGGTGAAAAGAAAAGCATCTCTTGCAAATCCAAAGATGAATACCATGTATCCCAATGTGGAGAACATGATTGTAGTGCCAACGACAAAAAGATTGTTGATTATTATGGGCATCCAAGTTTGTCTCATTTCACAGATGAACTTTGATTATAAGGAAAATGGTGGAAAGAAAAGCTTTTCTTGCAAATTCACAGCATCACCATTGTGTATCCCAATGTGGAGAACATGATTGTACTGCCCACAACAAAAAGAGTGGAGATTATTACAAGTATCGAAGTTTGTCCCATTTCACAGATGAACATTAATTACAAGCAAAATGGTGGAAAGAAAAGCTTTTTTACAAATCCAAAGCATCAATATCGTGTATCCCAATGTGGAGAACATGACTGTAGTGCCCATAACAATAAGAATGGAGATTATTATGGGTGTTGAAGCTTGTCCAATTTCATGGGTGAACATTAATTACAAGAAAAATCGTGGAAAGAAAAGCTTTTCTTGCAAATCCAAAGCATCAATATCGTGTGTCCCAATGTGGAAAGCATGATTCTAGTGCCCATAACAATAAGAATGGAGATTATTATGAGTATCGAAGTTTGTCCCATTCCACGGGCAAACATTAATTACAAGGAAAATGGTGGAAAGAAAAGCTTTTCTTGCAAATCCAAAGCATCAATGTCTATTTTCCCAATAGGGAGAACAAGATTGTAGCACCCATAACTATAAGAATACAGACTATTACGAGCATCAAAGTTTGTCCCATTTCCCTAGTGAACATTAATTATGAGGAATGTGGTGGAAGGAAAAGCATCTCTTGCAAATCCAAAGATGACTATCATGTATCCCAATGTGGAGAACATGATTGTAGTGCCAACAAGAAAAGGATTGTAGATTATTATAGGCATCAAAGTTTGTCTCATTTCACAGATGAACTTTGATTATAAGGAAAATGTGGAAAAAAAAAGCTTTTCTTGCAAATCCACAGAATCAATGTTGTGTATCCCAATGTGGAGAGCATGATTGTAGTGCCCATAACAAAAAGAGTGGAGATTATTATGAGTATCGAAGTTTGTACCATTTCACGAATGAACATTAGTTACAAGCAAAATGGTGGAAAGAAAAGCTTTTTTACAAATCCAAAGCATCAATATCTTGTATCCCAATGAGGAGAACATGATTGTAGCACCAATAACAAAAAGAATATGGATTATTATGGGTATCCAAGTTTGTCTCATTTCATGGATGAACCTTGAGTATAAAGAAAATGGTGGAAAGAAAAGCTTTTCTTGCAATTCCAAAGCATCAATATCATGTATCCCAATGTAGAGAACATGATTGCAGTGCCCATAACAAAAAGAATGGAGATTACTATGAGTATCAAAGTTTGTCCTATTTCACGGATGAACATTATTTATAATGTAAATGGTGGAAAGAAAAGCTTTTCATGCAAATCCTAAGCAATAATATCGTATATCCCAATGTGAAGAACATGATCGTAGTGCCAATAACAAAAAGAATGGAGGCTATTATAGGTATCCAAGTTTGTCTTATTTCACGGATAAACTTTGATTATAAGGAAAGTGGTGGATCGAAAAGCTTCACTTGTAAGCCCAAAGCATCAATATCATGTATCCCGATATGGAGAACATGGTTGTGGTGACAATAAGAAAAAGAATGGAGATTATTAGGACAAGTTTGTCTCGTTTCTCGGTTGAACTTTGATTATAAGGAATATGGTGGAAAGAAAATCATTTCTTGCAAATCCAAAGCATCAACATTGTGCATCCCAATCTGGAGAACATGATTGTTGTGACAATAACAAAATGAATGGAGATTAGTATGAGTATCGAATTTTGTCTCATTACACAGATGAATTTTGATTATAAGGAAAATATTGGAAAGAAAAGCTTTTCTTGCAAATCCGAAGCATTAATATCGTACATCCCAATGCGGAGAACATGATTATAGTGCCCATAACAATAAGAATGGAGATTATTACTAGTATCAAAGTTTGTCCGATTTCATGGGTGAACTTTAATTACAAGGAAAATGGTGGAAAGAAAAGCTTTTCCTACAAATAGAACGTGTCAATATCGTGTACCCCAATGTGGAGATCATGATTCTAGTGCCCATAAAAATGAGAATAAAGATTATTATGAGTATCAAAGTTTGTCCCATTCCATTGGCAAACATTAATTACAAGGAAAGTGGTGGAAAAAAATCTTTTCTTGCAAATCCAAAGTGTCCACATCTTTTATCCCAATGGGGAAAACAAGATTGTTGCACCCATAACTATAAGAATAGAGATTATTACAAGTATCAAAGTTTGTCCCATTTCCCAGGTGACGAGGAAAATGGTGGAAAGAAAAGCATCTCTTGCAAATCCAAAGATGAATATCGTGTATCCCAAAAAGAATGAAGAGTATTACAAGTGTCAAAGTTTGTCCCATTTCCCCGAGGAACTTTAAATGCAAGGAAAATGTTGGAAAGAAAAGGCCTTCTTGCCAATCCAAAGCATCAATATTATGTATCCCAATATGGAGAACATGATTGTAGCGCCAATAACAAAAAGAATGGAGATTATTATGGATATCCAATTTTGCTTCATTTCACGGGTGGAGCTTAGGTTATAAGGGAAATGGTGGAAGGAAAGCATCAATAACAAAAAGAATGGAGATTATTATGATTATACAAGTTTGTCTTATTTCATGGATGAACTTTGATTATAAGGAAGACGGTGGAAAGAAAAGCTTTTCTTGCAAATCCAATGCGTCAATATCGTATATCCCAATGTGGAGAACATGATTACAGTGCCCATAACAATAAGGATGGAGATTATTACGAGTATCCAAGTTTGTCTAATTTCATCGGTGAACTTTAATCACAAGGAAAATGGTGGAAAGAAAAGCTTTTCTTGCAAATCCAATGCGTCAATATCGTATATCCCAATGTGGAGAACATGATTCTAGTGTCCATAACAATAGGAATGGAGATTATTATGAGTATCGAAGTTTGTCCCATTCCACAGGCAAACATTAATTACAAGGAAAACAGGGGAAAGAAAAGCTTTTCTTGCAAATCTAAAGCATCAATATCTTTTATCCTAATAGGGATAACAAGATTGTAGCACCCATAACTATAAGAATAGAGGTTATTACGAGCATCGAAGTTTGTCCCATTTCCCAGGTGAACATTAACAACGGGGAAAATGGTGGAAAGAAAAGCATCTCTTGCAAATCCAAAGATGAATATCATGTATCCCAATGTGGAGAACATGATTGTAGTGCCAACAACAAAAAGATTGCAGATTATTATGGGCATCCAAGTTTGTCTTATTTCACAGATGAACTTTGATTATAAGAAAAATGATAGAAAGAAAAGCTTTTCTTGCAAATCCACAGCATCAACATTGTGTATCCCAATGTGGAGAACATGATTATGGTGCCCATGATAAAAGAATGGAGATTATTATGAGTATCGAAGTTTGTCCCATTTCACGAATGAACATTAATTACAAGCAAACTGGTGGAAAGAAAAGCTTTTCTTGCAAATCCAAAGCATGAATATCTTTTATCCCAATGGGAAGAACATGATTGTAGCACCCATAACAATAAGAATGGAGATTACTATAAGTATCGAAGTTTGTTTAATTTCATGGGCGAACATTAATTAAATGAAAATGGTGGAAAGAAAAGGTTTTCTTGCAAATCTAAAAGGTCAATATCGTGTATCCCAATGTGGAGAACATGATTCCAGTGCCCATAACAATAAGAATGGATATTATTAGGAGTATCAAAGTTTGCCCCATTCCACGGGCAAACATTAATTACAAGGAAAATGGTGGAAAGAAAAGCTTTTCTTGCAAATCCAAAGCTTCAATATCTTTTATCCCAATGGGGAGAACAAGATTGTAGCACCCATAACTATAAGAATAAAGATTACTACGAGCATCAAAGTTTGTCCCATTTCCCAGGTGAACACTAATTACGAGAAAAATGGTGGAAAGAAAAGCATATCTTGCAAATCCAAAGATGAATATCATGTAACCCAATGTGAAGAACATGATTGTAGTGCCATTTCCCAGGTGAACACTAATTACGAGAAAAATGGTGGAAAGAAAAGCATATCTTGCAAATCCAAAGATGAATATCATGTAACCCAATGTGAAGAACATGATTGTAGTGCCAACAACAAAAAGATTGTAGATTATTATAGGCATCAAGTTTGTCTCATTTCACAGATGAACTTTGATTACAAGGAAAATGGTGGAAAGAGAAGCTTTTCTTGCAAATCCACAGAATCAACATTGTGTATCCCAATGTAGAGACCATGATTGTAGTGCCCATGACAAAAAGAATGGAGATTATTACGAGTATCAAAGTTTGTCCCATTTCACGGATGAACATTAATTACAAGCAAAATGATGGAAAGAAAAGCTTTTCTTGCAAATCCAAAGCATCAATATCTTTTATCCCAATGGGGAGAACATGATTGTAGCGCCATAACTATAAGAATAGAGATTATTACGAGCATCGAAGTTTGTCCCATTTCCCAGGTGAACACTAATTACCATGTATCCTAATGTGGAAAACATTGTTGTAGCACCCATAACAAAAAGAATGGAAATTATTACGGTTTCGAAGTTTGTCCTATTTCATGGGTGAACATTAATTATAAGGAAAATTGTGGAAAGAAAGCTTTTCTTGCAAATCCAAAGCATCAATATCGTGTATCCCCATGTGGAGAACATGATTGTAGTGCCAACAACAAAAAGAATGGAGATTATTATGGGTATCCAAGTTTATCTCATTTCACGGATGAGCTTTGATGATAAGATAAATGGTGGAAAAACAAATCCAAAGCATCAATATCATGTATCCCAATGTAGAGAACACGATTGCGGTGTGCAAAACAAAAAGAATGGAGATTATTGCGAGTATCAAAGTTTGTCCCATTTCATGGATGAACATTATTTACAATGTAAATGGTGGAAAGAAAAGCTTTTCGTGCAAATTCTAAGCAACAATATCGTATATCCCAATGTGAAGAACATGATCGTAGTGCCAATAACAAAAAGAATAGAGACTATTATAGGTATACAAGTTTGTCTCATTTCATGAATAAACTTTGATTATAAGGAAAGTAGTAGAAAAAAAAGCTTTTCTTGTAAGTCCAAAGCATCAATATCGTGTATCACAATATGGAGAACATGATTGTAGTGCCAATAACAATAAGAATGGAGATTATTATGAGTATCGAAGTTTGTCCCATTCCAAGGGTGAACATTAATTACAAGGACAATGGTGGAAAGAAAAGCTTTTCTTGCAAATCCAAAGCATTAGTATCTTTTATCCCAATGGGGAGAACGTGATTGTAGTGCCCATAACTATAAGAATAGAGATTATTACAAGCATTGAAGTTTGTCCCATTACCCAGGTGAACATTAATTACAAGGAAAATGGTGGAAAGAAAAGCATCTCTTGCAAATCCAAAGATTAATATCATCTATCCCAATGCGGAGAACATGATTATAGTGCCAACAACAAAAAGATTGTAGATTATTATAGGCATCCAAGATTGCCTCATTTCACACATTAACTTTGACTATAAGGAAAATGGTGGAAAGAAAAGCTTTTCTTGCAAATCCAAAGCATCACCATTGTGTACCCCAATGTGGAGAACATGATTGTAGTGCCCATAACAAAAAGAATGGAGATTATTACGAGTATCGAAGTTTGTCCCATTTCACGGATGAACATCAATTACAAGCAAAATGGTGAAAAGGAAAGCTTTTTTACAAATCCAAAGCATCAATATCATGTATCCTAATGTGGAGAACATGATTCTAGTGCCCATAACAATAGGAATGGAGATTATTATGAGTATTGAAGTTTGTCCCATTCCACGGGCAAACATTAATTACAAGGAAAATAGTGGAAAGAAAAGCTTTTCTTGCAAATCCAAAGCATCAATATCTTTTATCCCAATGGGGAGAACATGATTGTAGCACCATTAACTATAAGAATAGAGATTATTACGAGCATCGAAGTTTGTCCGATTTCTTAGGTGAACAGTAATTACGAGGAAAATGGTGGAAAGAAAAGCATCTCTTGCAAATCCAAAGATGAATATCATGTATCCTAATGGTGCCAACAAGAAAAAGATTGTAGATTATTATAGGCATCCATGTTTACCTCATTTCATGGATGAACTTTGATTATAAGGAAAATGGTGGAAAGAAAAGCTTTTCTTGCAAATCCAAAGCATTAAC
>JBBYHM010020683.1:0-10625 GCA_038381775.1 Adansonia rubrostipa
AGGTGATTTGGTGGTGATGTGACCAACGCCGAGCTAGATGTCAGGCTATGATGCCTAGTGGTCGACTCAGTCAGTCGACCGTCATTCAGTAAATGTCAACTCCGCATTTAAGTCGTTGTTGGGGAGGTCACATCACTGTTAGGTGAGGTTCGGGGATCGCCTTTCTGTTATTGTCTAGCGATCGCCCGTTCATAGGAACAGTGGATCGGGAAGGAATAACAATTGTTCCCCCCCAGGGTCCAAAAAGGCAGTCATAAAGTGATTCGACATTTTGGACATGTGTGAGGGGAAGTTGGCGCGGCATGTGGGGCCTAATGTGCGAGATCCGAGAAGGTACAACTGTCAGTATTAATGGTGGCAGTAATGGCAGGGTAACAGAAGGGTGTGGGAAAGGGAAAGGGAATGAGATGTGAACACGTGTCCTGACAGAGGGTTTGCAAGGACGCATTTTAGGGGATACAAAACGGCGAGGGGAACACGTGTCAGTGTAGGGGCAGAGTGCCAGGGTGGTGCAGTTATGTCTTTGAATAGGGGGCAACACGTGGTGATGGGGGGCATGGGAAGAGTCCAGACCATTTGGGTATATAATGTGGTGTAGGGTTAAGGAATTTCTCCAATGTTTTTGAAAAAGAGAGCAGAGTAGAGGTTAGATAGCTTATTCGAGGAGAAATGGTGAGTTTTTTATAGTTGAGATAGTGTTGGTAAGGGATTAATCGTAGTGTTTTAGTGTTTTAATGGTTTTGTGTGTTAATTTGCAGCGATCGTGCTTTTAGAGGTACGAGTAGGAGCACTGCAAAGAGTGAGATTCTTTGGTTGGTAAGTGCTGGTGAGTTCCTGTGGCCCCTTTTTTTTGTATTTTTAGGTCTGTGGGGTTGCAGTACATGGTAAGAGGGGCAGACTGTTGGTGAAGTCGGTGGCGAGAAAGGGTAGATTGGAGGAAGTGAGTAACGAGGTGAGGGCGATAATGGGGCATTTGACTCAAAAGGAGATGTCTGATCACTTGATGTTGAAGGAAGAGGAGGAAAATAGGAGAAGAGTGGTTGCTGAACAGAGTGGCAATCAGGAAAAAGAAGGGTCGAGTGGTGGTAAGGCTAAGGAGGCGATCGCTAATGATGTGGTTAAGAAGGCAATCGCCGAGGTGGACACTGAAGCTGTGGACATGCATGTCAAGTTGGTGAATATGCAGGTGGTATGGCGGTGGATGTATGATAGAGGGTGGATCTCGAGAGGTACCAGATTGCAGAGGCGGGGCCGCTGCAGCGACTGACATTTGCCAAAGGGAACAGTGCGGCATTCTACCTGCATATTTTCAAGGCTGGCTTCCACCTACCTCTGGAGCCTTTCTTTTGCGAACTGCTGGAGGTATATAATTTGTCGCCCAACCAGTTGAAATCGAACAGTTGGGCGATCCTCTTGACTTATTTTTTGGTTTGCAAGGAAAAAGGGTGGCGACTATCAATTGGGGTGGTGAAGGAGTTGTATTTTTTGAAATGGGGTGAGCCCTATTTTTATTATTTGCAATCAAGGGAAGGGGGTAGGATGGTGGTTGACCTGCCGTTGAATGCACATATGCGGCAAGACCAATTCTTTGTGATGACGAAAAGGGTAAGCATGGAATTGGGTTCTTCAGTGCGGTGGGGTAGGAGGTCGAGAGCCAGTAACGAAAGGATTGGCCTGGAGGCCATGGAGAAGGACCAGGTTCTCTTCTTTAGAGGCAGATGCGTGAGCAACAGGATATACTTGACGTTCTGCAGCATCCAAAGAGAGTGCCAGAGGCAAGATTTGGAGGACATGTCGAAAGGCTAGTGCGTCCCCTTGGGCAGTAGAAGCAACCACGTTTGTTACGACAGCAAAGAGGTATGATATGAATGAGTTTATTTAAGTGTGAGATTGGCATGTGTGTTTGTTGAACAGAGGTACTGATATGTGATGTTGTGTTTTGTAGGGGAGCATATAGCAGAGGAAGGAATAGAAAATTTAGAAGAAGGGGATGGGGTTGGGGAGTTGGTGATCTATAATGTCGAGGGAAGTGTGGGGGGGGAGTGGTGATGAGTGGGCGGGTAGTATGGATGGTGGCGATCGTCTGTCGACGCAGGGAATGGAAGAGGGTATTTGTTCTATGCACTCACGATTACGAAAAAATGTGTGATGGTGCTGACCTTGGTGTTTGATCTGTTATGCAGGAATGAACCCAGTTCAAGCGGCATTGGCGGAGCGGGCGACTAGACAGGCTACTGCAAAAAGGGTGGCTGCTTGTCAAAGATAGGGAAAGAGAAAGATGGGCGAACGAGCTGATGCTGAGGTGGGTACCACTACTGGTGCGACGTTCGCTGGTCGCCAAGAGACTGCTGTGCTGATGTCTTCTGCGGTGACTATCGCTGTACCCGCGTCTCAGCTTGGGATAGAGACAGTTGGGTCGAATGGGGGGCCAGTGCCTGGGGCAGCTTCGCAGCTGAGTACCACTTCAGAAAGGCCGCAGGTGAGCCATAGGGCGCCCAATTCAAGTGGCCCTAGCATTCTTCGTAACGACCGAGTGCCAGACTTCGAAGCAGCCTTAAAGTAGGTGATGAAGAGAGTGGCGACCATTAACCGGGAGGTGCTATCGAGGAGAAGTCCAGCTCAAAATCTGAATGCCACCATGATAATGCTGGTGGAGGCACTTCACTGCCAGATGGCGTATACTTGCCAGATGGCGAACTAGCAGGAGAAGTTCAACCTTCAAGAGCCCAAAATAGTGGAGCTGGACACTCAAGCTAGGAATCAAAAGGAGGTAAATGCCAAGTTAGAGGCATCCTTGAAAGAGATCGAGGAGAGGAGGATGGCAAAGATAGCCGAACTGCTACTGAAGAGCAAGATGGCGAAAGCGACTACTGCTAAGTCGACAAAAAAGTTTGAGGAGCGCAATACGGAACTGGCTTCAGCTAAGTCTAGAGTGGCTGAGTTAGAGGGTCGTCTTAGCGATCTTGAGGCTCGCCATCAGGATGAGATGAAAAAGCAGCAGGAAGAGATATTTGACAAGCTGTTTGCTGCTGTGGATTCATATCGCTGTAGCACTATATGGGGTCTAGTTGCTTCATGGGCCCATGGACTTACGGGCGGTTGACTTAGGGCGCCTGTATATGCCTCCTAAAGACTTTAACGTCTTATTCCCTAGTCAGCAAGAAGTGGACGCAGGGCGGTCAAGGGATGCGACTTTGATTACCTCGACGGTTGAAAAGTCTGAGTAGGGGAAGTCTGGTGACGAGGCTGGTGCTTAGACCGTTTTATCGACTAGGGATGAGTAGCAGTTTGGCTTGTAAAGAATATTGTGTAAATGACTTATGATTGAATAAAAATTTTTGTTTTGTGTAAATAACTTGTGTAAATGATTATTGGTTTATGTTTTCGTAATTATTTTGTTATAGTTTATTTTTTTTGAGATTGTGGGTAAGGAGATTGCGGTGCATTTGTTGTGTTGGAAGATGGTTGTGGTGATGTTTCACTGAGAAGAGTCGAGTATGTTGGTAGTAAGTGATCTTAGCGATTGGGTTAGGTTATTACCTTATAGGAATAATGAGTTGTGCCATGGTGGTGATTGCTTGATAAAAATTAGGAGTTGTGCCTTGGCGGCAATTGCATTGCAGCTATTAAGAGTCGTGCCATGGTGGCAATTGCCTGATAGCAATTAGGAGTTATGCCTTGACAGTGATTGCATTGTAACAATTAAGAGTCATTTGATCTGTGAATTGATTTTGAAGATAAAGGTCCGTAGTGGCGATCATGAATATTTGTAGCAGACACATTTACAAATAATATTTCTTTAGATGGGCGGTGTTCCATGTGCTAGAGATAGGGCGCCCATGTAATTCGGTTAACTTGTAAGCACCAAAACCTAAAACTTGGCTGACCTGATAAGGTTCTTCCCAGTTTGGGGATAGCTTTTTTCGTTCTTCTTCTGGTTGATTGGCTTTGTAGTTTTGGAGGACGAGGCCGCCAACCTGGAATTGGCGATTGCTCACTCGACTGTTGTAATGCCTGCTAACATGTTGTGCTCGGACAGCCATATGGATTGCGACGTCTTCTCTGGCTTCCTCAAGTAGGTCGAGGTTGGCTTTGAGATGTTCAGAATTGAGCTCCAAGTCAGGGTAAGCAGTGCATGAACTTTGTACCCCCATTTTGTCGGGTATGACGGCCTCCGTTCCGTAAACAAGGCTGAAAGGAGTAGCTGCGTCGCCTGAGTTTCAGTTGTCCGGATTGCCCAAAGTATACCAGGCGTTCGTCGACCCATGCGCCTTTTGCATCATCCAATTTCTTCTTCAGAGGTTGCAGGATGTTCTAATTCATTGATTCAACTTGGCCATTCGATTGAGGATGGGTGATAGAGGTATAGATAAGGTTGATGTTAAAGCGTGAACAAAAATCATTGAGTTTGTCAATTGTCAGTTGCTTGCCGTTGTCTGCTATGATGACGTGGGGTATTCCAAATCGACAGAGAATGTAACACCAAATGAATTTTTCCATGTTTCGGGGGGTGATGGTGGCGACTGGCTCAGCTTCAACCCATTTCGTGAAGTAATCATAGGCGACCAAGAAAAATTTCCTTTGAGCGATCGCCATAGGGAAAGGACCCAATATGTCTACGCCCCAGACACTGAACGGCCAATAATTGAAGATTTGTTTGAGCACCAAGGCTGGTTGTCTGGGAATAGGGGCGAAGCGTTGGCATTTGTCACATTTTTTAGTGAGTGCGGTAGCATCTTTTCTCATTGTGGGCCAGAAGAAACCTTGTCGTAAGGCCTTAAGGGCCAGTGCTCACCCACCAAGGTGGTTTCCACAGATGCCTTCATGTATCTCTTTCAGGACATAAGTTATCTCAGAAAGGTTGAGGCATCAGAGTAATGGAAGAGTAAAGAACTTTTTGTACAGAGAGTCGTTACCTGGATGCTCTTTTTTCCAATCTCCTTTTCTGCACCGGATCGATTGGAGCTTGGTTATCCTTGATAAAGAAAATAATTGGCGTCATCTAGTTATCTTCGACGTCATCCATAATGTGATATACGTATCTGTCATAGTTGGGTACTGGGAGGCTCTCGAGGAGAATTTTTCCCTTAGTAGAGATATCGATGGCGTTAGCCAGTTTTGACAGAACATCAGCCCTTGAGTTGTCCCCTCTGGGTATCTGCTTGACGGTGACATGGGTGAATTATTGGGAGAGGGTGGCGACAACCTTGTGGTGTTTGGTGAGTAGTTCATCCTTGACGTCGTATAGATCGTTCACATGGCTAGCTACAAGTTGAGAGTCAGTATGGGTGATTAAATGATTGGTGCTTAGGGTTTTGGCTAACTCCATGCCGACGATTAAAGCCTCGTATTCGGTTGTATTATTGAAGGTGGTGAACTGAAAGGAGAGGCCATATTGCCACTCATGACCTTGGGGATCGACTAGTAATACTCTAACTCCACCTTTTATCTTGCCGGAAGAACCATCAACAAAAATTTGCCACTTGGTGGTTTTGATGCTTGGGGGTAAGTGACCAGAAGTGCTGATATGATCGCCTGGTTGGGTAGGTTCTGGTGATTGGGCTTGAGATTCCAGAAAGGAACATTCAGCGATAAAGTTGGCAAGCGCCTGCTCTTTGATGGTTTTTCAGGGACTGTAGGTGAGTCCGAATTTACTAAGTTTGATGCTCCAACGAATGAGTCATCCTACAGAGTCGACTTTGAGGAGGACGTCTTTAAGAGGCTGGTTAGTGAGGACAGTGAGTGGGTGCGCCTGAAAGTATTGTCTCAGCTTCTTTGCTGCAATGACGAATGCAAAAGCAGTTTTTCCAGCTAACTATAATGAAGTTCGCTAGCTTACAGTGCCCGACTAACGTAGTAGAGAGGATACTGATGCCCCCGTTCTTCGCGGACTAAGACAGCGGCGACAGTTTCATCTGATGCGGTGAGGTAGACAAAAAATGGTTCTCCATGCTTCGGACTAGCGAGTAATGGGGGAGTGCTTAGGTATTGTTTGAGTTGGTCGAACGACCGTTGGTACTCTTCAGTCCATTAATATCTGGTTGCCCTCCTAAGCAGTCTGAAGAAAGGTAAACATTTCTTTGCAGATTTGGAGATGAGACGATTGAGTGCCGCTACTCGCCCCATCAGATGTTACTATATTTTTGTCAATTTTGGCATGCCCATTTGTATGATTACACTGATTTTCTCAGGATTAGCTTCAATGCCTCTAAAGGAGATCAAAAATCCTAAAAATTTTCCTACGGACATACGAAACACACATTTTAAAGGGTTAAGTTTCATTTTGTACTTACAGAGTACGTTGAATGTCTCCAAAAGGTCACTGAGGTGTTGATGAAGAAAAGGGCTTTTGACGAACATGTCATCCATATAAATTTCCATTGAACGCCTGATTTATCCTTTGAAAAGCTTGTTGACCAAGTGTTGATATATGGCACTTGCATTTTTCAAGCCGAATGGCATGACTTGATAGCAAAAGGTACCGTCTTCTATGATAAAAGACATTTTTTCTCAGTCGTGGGGATCCATCTTGATTTGGTTGTACCCTAAGAAGGAGTCCATGAAACTTAAGAGTTTGTGGCACGCTGATGCGTCAACTAGTTGATCAATGCTGGGCAGAGGGTAATTATCTTTTGGGTAGGCTTTATTTAGATCGGTTAAGTCGACACACATTCGCCACTTCCCTGAGGGGTTTTTGACCATGACTACATTAGCAAGCCAGTAGGGGTATTTTACTTTTTTGACGTAATTGGCTAGTAGTAACTTGTCAACCTCTTCGCATATCGCTTGGAGCCATTGTGGAGCAAATTTGCGCTTTTTTTGTTTGACCGGTGGGGCTAGGGGATCCACATGGAGTGAGTGCATGATGACGACCAGGTCAATGCCAGGCATGTCAAATGTAGACTAAGCGAATACGTCGGCGTTCTTTATGAGGAATTTTGCGAGAAGGTTCCTTTCTTGAGTATCAAGAAAGAACCGACGCTGGTAGCCAACTTTGGATCTAAATCATAAAGGGCCAACTTTTCAGTGTCTTCGGCTGGTTGAGGCTTCTGGTCATGGAAACCATCTCTGGCGTCTAGTTGCTCTAGGTTGATCACTTTTGGTTGTGCAAGCGTGATAATGTGAATCGACAGTTCGGAGGCATTGTCGTGGATTGTGGCTGGTTGGCGTGTGGCTAATTCAATTGACAACAGGTGGCATTGGCGTGCATTTCATTGGCCGAAACGCATATATCCAATCCCCATAGGCGTGGGAAATTTTACCATCAGGCAGTTGACTGTGATGACCATTTTTATCTTTTTCATCAATGGTCGATCGATGATTGCGTTTTAGGCAGAAGGTTGGTCGACAACAAAAAAATCGACCAAGGCATTCATAGTGTGTTCCTCGTCACCCATAGTTACTGGGAGTGTGATTGTCCCCTTGACAGGTATTGGTTGATTAGCGAATCCATAGATTGAAGGTGATGGGTTCAGGTCACCCGCAGCAAAACCCATATGAAGGAAGGCATCCCACTTAAAACTTCCACAGCACTCGCATTGTAGATGAGGATTCTGTGGACCTGGTCGTTGCCTATGGTGGCGGAGACAATGATAGGATTGTTTTCATGATCGGATAGGAACTGTGAGTCGGCATCGCCAAAATGAATCACCCAATCGATTTGCTTTACACGCTTGGGTGCCATGTCGACCACCATTACAGAGCGGAGGTGGGACTTGCGTTTTGACTTGCTAACCGCCCAAGTCTCCGCTGGACTGACGATCATGCTTATGATGCCAACGACAGGTCGTTTGGGTGCAGTCTCCAGGTGCTCATTGAGGGATCATGTGCGATCCTTGGCGTGTGGTTCTTTCTTCACAAACTGCTTAATCGCACCCTTTCTCACCAGTGATTCGATGGCATTTTCAAGTTGAAGCAGTCTTCGATGGCATGCCGATGTCATTGTGAAAATTACATCATTTTTCAGGGTTACGCTTGCTGCGATCACTTTACATAGGAGGCGGGCTCTCCAAGAGCCCTTCTTTCATTATGGCATTGAGAATTTGAGATCTGGGAGCCATCAGAGGTGTGTAAAACTCGTATTTCGCATACGGAGGGGGCCATGTTCACTTCCTGGTGGGGCTTTACTGTGATGTGGTGGCTGGAATCTCTTTCTGGGGTCGGTTGCCCAGGCGGTCAGCAAAACGACTAGGTTTTGGTCCTCGCCTTCCTTTTTGCTCGCGGTCTTAGGTTTTCGCTCGTTGACTGGCTATATCTATTTTCTCAACTTGCGCATATTTCTGCGCCTTTTTATAAAGCTGGTACAACTTGGTGGGTTGGGCATCCGTCAAGGCATATTTTAGGTACTTATGTCGAATGCCAGTTGTGAAGGCTTGGATGGCCCATTAATCATTCAGGTCCCGGACCTCCAGGGTGGCTGCGTTAAAACGCTTGAGGTAATCGTGAATCGTCTTGTCATGGTTTTGCTTGATTGCCATTAAGTTGGCAGACGTTCTGGTAGCTGTTCTGCAGCTACAAAAATGGGCAAGGAAATATCTTCCCAGTTGGTTAAAGTTGGTGATAGACCCTGGGTTCAAAAAGTACCACCAGGTCTGTGTTGGCCCTTGGAGAGTCGTCAGGAAGATACGACATTTGATGGTGTCTGACATGTCGTGCAGATTATGAAAAGCGCAAAAATGGTTCAGATGGTCGGCTGGATCAGTTTTGCCATCGTAAGTATCGGGAGAAAGCTTGACTTTTTGAGGGACCTGTACCTGATGGATTTCAGGCAAGAAGGGGTTGTGCTCTTCGGCTAACCATTCCCAGTTATCTTTTCACGATTCACGAAGATCCTTGATTTCCTGTTTCAAGGTAGCTACCTGTTGGGCGAGATCTGAAGTCAAACCTGATGCGTATTACCCACTGGTATGATGGAAGGTTCCTTGTGTCAGTTGTCGTGGAATTGGCGTACAGCAGGAGCTTTCTTCTACCATCGGGTGGGTAGCCCAGTTGGCTATTACATGCCTCTCTTGCATGTCTAAGTTTGGATTATTTGCATTGTGTTGGTTTGGGCGATCAACGGGTTACGTGTTTTGGTGGTTGGTTTGGGAGTTGACTAGTTGTGCCAACTGAATCTAAGATTGTTGGATGGCGGCTAGTTGGCTGGTGATGGCTTGAAATTGCACTTGGTAATGCGCATGGTAGTCTGGCTGGCTAGGCGGTGGGGGTGTACTAAATTAAGCAAAGGGAGGGGTTGGGGTGTCTAAAGGTGCGTGAAGGGTGTTTGTGGCGATAATGGTGGCTGGGACCGTGGTGTTGGGGCTAGCGGCTTGGTCGAGGTGAGGAATGGAGGTGGACAGCGGCGGGATCAACCCTAGTAGGTTTTGATAGTACGTCAGTGGCGAGTGAGATAGCCACAAGGGGAGTGAAATGGGTATGTGGGATGTTCGGGTATTTGATGAGCTGGGTATTACTGGGGTTACCGAAACTTTAGTACGGTTTGTCGCTCTGGGGGGTGACGAGGTATTTTATGGGATGTCAGCATTCCGGTTGGCCATGGTTTTCTTTTCTGTTTGCTTTTCCACAGATGGTGCCAATTGTTGATGTCTCCTTAACTAATGCCGGAAGCTGGGCAGAACCCTGCAATACAAAGAAAGTCAAGAGGACGCCGAAGTTTTTCTCCGAGGGCCCTCTCCAATGGTTAAGTCAGAGGAGTATTTGGTATATAGATGTATATGAGTTTTCAGAGCCAAATCCTTACTTGTAAGCATGTTTGCCCTTTTTATAGGATTTATTTGGGGACATTGTGTCAGGTGATTTGGTGGTGATGTGACCAACGCCGAGCTAGGTGTCAGGCTATGATGCCTAATGGTCCACTCAGTCAGTCGGCCGCCATTCAGTAAATGTCAACTCCGCATTTAAGTCATTATCGGGGAGGTCACATCGCTATCAGATGCGGTTCGACAATCGCCTTTATGTTATTGTCTAGCGATCGCCCATTCGTAGGAACAGTGGATCAGGGATGGTTCGGCGGTCGTCATACGTGGAGGTATAACAATGTTTACTTAATAGCTAACGTCATAACTCATATGCATTTGCAAACATTAACGTTATTGTATAAAAAAAGGTTAACATCAACTTTATGTTAGTATAGAGATTTTAAATAACGAATGTCAAAAGATATTGGTAGGCATGCACAGGGCAAAAGAAATCTGCGAAAAATGCTAAAATACTTTTTTTTTATTATACGCTTCTCCTCAGCTAAACATGAAACAAACCTTGGATATAAAATTTTAATCTCAACTTTATAGGGAGAATTTCAAAAAAGTAACATGAAGTTATACTTTTTACAGGAGGTAAAAGCAAAAGAAAATTATTCCAAAAAAAATAATTACTAAAATTATTAATAAAAATTATAATTATAATTTAACCATATTTTTCTCAACTATTTTACTCTTATGTTCATGGAGAGTCAGTTTTCTTGGTGTGAAAAGAGAATCGACTCTTATTTATATTTATAAACTATATAAATTTATATAAATTACATATATAAATTACAAATATAAATTATATATATCAAAAATAGTTTTTAAAAATAATAAAATATTAAAAATATCTTTTACTAAATTCTAAGCTACTATTTAAAA
>JBBYHM010020713.1:0-10622 GCA_038381775.1 Adansonia rubrostipa
CAATTCTCAAGGTTAGGTACAAAGTTCTAAAAGGTTATTTGGAAAGGAATCAATGTTAAGGCATTTGACTAAACCTTTTGTTAAGGTCATGAAATTTTCAAAGGTTTAGGGTTATTTCTGAATTAGGATAATAGGTTCTATCTGATTGGTGACTATCTTTGTTGATTTAGGAGCAATTTTTAGGCTTTTAAACCCGCCCTATCATATTATTAAAGACTTAAAAATCATTCAAAAAGATTAAATTTTAAAGAGCTTCCTAGGAATAGCCTGATAGCCCAGATAGCTATGTCTGATCAAAATGGACTTTGTTAGGTACGTAATGTAAGCCATGGTTCAGGATTTAGAAAGAAAAAGATAAATAAGCCCAAATAAAGTGTTTAAGGGTAATTGAATCAAGGATAAGTTCTTTTCAAAAAGAGTTGATTTTGGCATTTTTTTCAAGATAAATAAATCTTTTTTCTTCAGCAACTTTTGTTTTCTTTATTTCTCTTTTTTCTTTTTTCAAAACTTTCATCGTTTTTTATTTTTCAAGAACTTGAAATTTTCTTTATTCTTCACTTGGAATATTTGAAGTTGAATTTTAAACTTTTTTCCATTTTCAAAATTTACTTCATGATGTTTGATTTGTTCTTTTCATAACTTTATAATAGAATTTACTCCTTCTAATCTTGAAGCTTTGCTTCACTTGCCCCTAAGTGTGGAGGTGATCCTTGATTAGGGTTTAGAAAAAGAAAATAAACAATCAGGCTCAAAGAGGACTGCAAATGGAATAATTTTCTATATTTAAGAAAAGATAGAGAAAGAAGGCCATTTTTTATTTCAAACATAACCATTTAAACTGGTCAAGCATTTCACTAGGAAAAAAATGGTTATTTTTTTTTCAAAATCATTTTGAATACTTCAATAGCATGATGCTGCACTCAATAAAGGCTTAAGATATGCCCTTCAATATGATTGGCTTCATAGCCACCAACAATTGGTTAAGCCTCTAAGAAAGAAAATCAGATTAGCTTGGAAAAGATCCCGGATCTCATATCTTATGTATCAAAAATTGGTTTGAAAATGTTATGTTCAAAAGGAAAAGGAGATTTTGGCTTATGTTCACTCTCATTCTTCCTAAATTAAGGATTCGGAAGAGTGTCATTAAAATTATGGCAAAAGATTATCAAAATAAGGGAAATCTTGAATTTATTTTAACACATGTCAAACTATCGATATTTGAATCTTTTAGGAGCATAACCTATTTGTTCAACCTTCAAGGAATCCATAAACAAGAACATTTGGGTGTAGAACTTTATAGTGATGAAAGGTCTATAGCTGAATGTTTGGGAGAATTATATCTGTGGAAGTGAAGGACTTTTTTGAGAGAGCTCAAACTAATGGTGATCACCTACCAAAGAAAATTTTCCAAAATGTTCTTATTATCCTAAATATTGGAAATCATTATGAACAAAATTCATGGTTAGTGAAGTATGCATACTATTTACAAATCAAAATTCATTTCATAAGAAATGTACAAAATTGTGAAGGTGAGATAAAAATTGGCCCTGATTGGCATACGACCAAAAGGTCGATGACTTCTGGGCCAATTATTGTTGATAAATGTCCTCCAACTTCAAAATTTAGCTAGATTGACATCCCTGAAGGCTGAGTTGTAAATCAGCTAGTGGAACATTAAAACGTGTATCAAACTCTAAGTTCTTAAGCTTAAAAATTCCATAAGATGCATGGTTATTTCCTGTCATCTCAACAATGCCATGAGCATAGCCATTTTATGAGACTTTGATTCTTTAATAGATTCTTTAGTAGAAAAGATGAATCCAAAAGTTCATTGCATGGCAAAGAATCATCCAAGTAATTCAAGTTGGAATTTATAGCAGCCTGTGATCTTGTGCTGACCATGCCGATATTCTAAATTATCTTCACATTGAACAATATGCATTGGTTGATGGAATCCTTAGACAAGAAGTGTTGCAACCTGATGCTCTAATTATACCACCTTGGGTAGGGAGTTTTCCAAGTTTTGTTGGAATGGTAGAGATCATCTGATTTTGTTGAGGTTGTTGAACAATGAAAAGCTAGGGTCAAAGACACTATCAGAAAGGATTTCCTTGTTTTCTCAACTTTTTAGGGTCCTATCAGCTATGATAGAATTACTTTCTCGTCTCACATATGCAACATGTTGCCCCTTGGTCAGTATGAATGTGTATTATAGGACTGGCTTCCATATACTGAACACCATAAAGTGGTTGCATTTTGGCTTGCACGTCCCCAGATCCTTGGCAGAAGTGTTGTTATGATACGGGATTATTTGTAATAATAACAATTTTTTAGTTATGGTTTTGCTTTTCTAGGACCTTTCATTCTTGTTCAAGTCAAGGACCCTATTTCTGTTTTTATGCAATGATTTTTACATCTACCCCTTACGAAAAGGAACCAATATTAGTGTCCACTAACTGTATATCTTAAATGTTAAAGAATTGTCTTTAAGCTTGTACTTCCCCGAATCCTCGATAGAAGTATAAATAATATTTTATTAGGTGAAAACAGACTTGTTTGTTTCGAGAAACTTCATCGAGCTTGCTGTTTATGATGTCTTTTATTTCATGATTCATGTTACTTCGCCTTAAAAAAATGAAGAAGGAACTTAATTAGTATGCATGAATACATATATCTTGTCAACATTTATCTTTATTATTATCCACGTATGTATGTCAATAAATGAAAAAAAAAATGTATGAATGAACAAATATATAAATAAGTGAATGAGACATGATTCAACAGACCTAAAGTTTATTGTAGAAGCAGGAATTTGAGGAATTTGAGTCATGACTCAACAGCATTGTACCACTTACCAAAATTCTCTACCTTATCCATTGATTATGGTCATACGTAGTCATATTTACAAAATTCAAAAGCAAAGTAACAAAAAGAATTACTCTTGCAAATATTACATTTTCCTAATTGCAAAATATCATTCATTTTTTTAACCCTGTATTCACAAAATCTAGTAAGTAGCCTAAAAAGTTATCTTCAAAATCATTTGATTTCCCCTTGTATTCTATATACTTCCAATATGTGATCCTTTTTCTTTCATGTAAACCTGTAACCATTTTTATCAGCCTACTGAGTAGATTTCTATTCCACGAACTTTATGGTTGAACTCTTTTTAGATGAACGTAAATGTATTGACCTTTGCCTCTGAATTATCACCTATCTCTTGATTGTTGAAATACACCAAATGAAATGAATTAATACATTATGGAAATTAAGAATGCATGAACATATAAGAATGTGAACTTTGCAGGTGCGTGATTGAATTTACAAGTTTCCATGGGATATATATAAATGTGATGCCAAGAATAAGAAAAAAACTCTTTCATAATATAACAAATTAATAAAACTAAAATATATCATAATAACACAACATACAATTAATAATATGAAGAAACTCAAATCGTAACAGTAAAAGGTTAAAGCGTTCCCCCATGTGTACCGAATTTGGTATCCTCTAGAACCAGGTATGACTCTAACTAGGTGAGTCTCCTATAGCTCATTACATGAGGTTTAGGTTAGACATCTAAATAGGTTCTTGAATTGTTCCTCGAGTCTGAAAAGAACTGATAAGGTGCCCTAATCCTTACCCATCGCGGGCTTATGTCGTAAAGGGTTCAATTCAAGTGGTAGTATCTTCCACGCCCATAACGAGGCTAACACCTCGAGCAAGCATAGGAATTTACACCCAATAAGCTTTTAATTGGCCTAGACAAAGGCTAACACCTCAGAAGGTAGAGCTACTTCGCCCCTCCTAAAATATTGGGTGCTATTTCTCTTCCGTATTTGTGGAAGAGAATTTAATGCATATGCATCTGCACAGTGTGTGCTGGACAAAAACTTACCTTTTATGACTTAACATTTTCGAAAATAGTAAAAACCCTTATCTTAAATTTTCGTAAAAAATAATGCTGCAAAGGAAACAAAAAGGTTAGTGAAAAAATATGATAAATATATACTAAAATTTATAAGTAAAAAATACAATGAAAAAAATTTATTTTGAAAATATCAAGAATTATAGTTAAATATCGATTGAAACCAAATTAATCAAAATTTAGTTAACATGTAATTAATTTTAGGCTTGACTCTCTAGCTATCCCCAATGGAGTTGCTAAGCTATCACAACGTGGCTCAGATACAAATCCTGACCAGCCCGACTTAAAATAGCGAATGTATCCATTGTTTCTATATAAATATCTATATATAATTATTTCCTTTTATTTCGAGGGGCCTATATCATGATTAATATATTTTACTTTTTGTACCTGGGGACTGAGTTGTAGAGATGAATCGCTTACCCAACTTCTCTGAATAGTCGTTATGAAACAACCATTTTTTTTGGAGTCGCCACCAATATGTTTTGGCCAGGTGAGATTGGACACCTGCTGGAGTTTATATTTTAAGGATTACAAAACCCATAAAAAGAAACTTTAAGGTCTGCGCTAATACTAGAGATCGCTTGAAAGGGTCCTGAAGTCGGTTACAATCATAAGTAAGGATCGACCTTCTCTTGATTCTCGGCAATCGATACCTTATTGATCATGTGTTAAAATAAATTTGATTTTTATTCGGCTTTAATATTCGATATTTAATTATAATTTTCATAATATTTTATTAAAGAAATTTATTATTCCGAGAAAGTTAGGTTTTAATGCTTTTAAAAAATTACAAAATTATTCATACCCTCTCGGGGAACTAAGTGGACATGAATTCTCCATCGTATCCCGTTGGAGAACCATGCGGAATACGAAAGGTTTTATTTTCTTGAAATTGAAAAATCCTGGCTTTCTATTTGAAAATGATATCTTGCTACTAAAATAATCCGTAAAATTCCTCACATATTCTGGTAGGAATCTTACGTATTAATTTAATATGGAGACATTTTGTTATTTATAAAAAATAATTTTAATTATTAAAAAAATACATACTTTATGACCTAAAAATGACCTAATATGATGCATATATTCTTAATACGTATTTTTGACATAAAAGTATCCTAGTACTCATATAGGATATGATTCTAACGTAAAATTGTGAAAACACTCTTGGGGTATACCTTCTACATGAAAATATCCCGGTAACCTTTAAAGGACTAAAAAATGAATGAAAAAGGGCAAACCTATCCTAAATATTCACTTTCGGTCAAAATGCATCCTAATGCTTATTTAAGACTAGACTCAATGAAAAAAATGCCCTTAGGGTATACCTTCGACAATGAAGGTATCTTGTTAACCCTAATGGACCTTAAAATGATTTTGGAAAATTAATCCAATCCTAAGTATTCACCTTCGGCATAAAAACATTTCAATAGTAAAATTACGAAAATGCACTTAAGGTATACCTTCGACATGAAAGTATCCCGATAACCTTAGTGGGCCTTAACATGACCTTAAAAGGCTAAGTGAATCCTAAACATTCACCTTTGGCATAAAAGCATCTCAGTGAACAAAATTATGAAAATGCCCCAAAGGTATACTTTTGACATGAAAGTATCCTAGTACCCTTAATGAACACTAAAATGACCTTAAGAGGCTAAACAAATCTTTGGCATAAAAGCATCCACCTTTGGCATAAAAGCATCCACCTTTGGCATAAAAGCATCTTGGTTACTATCTAAGACTCGATTTTAAAAAAATTATCAAAATGCTCTTAGGGTTTATCTTCGACGTGAAAGTATCCCGATACCCTAATGGACACTAAAATCATATTAAAGTAGATGAATTTAGTCTAAACGAAAAAGCTAAAATTTTAATTTTGACTTAAAATGCAAAATTTACAGTCCAGCCCCTAAATTTTTAAAAATTACATTTCGTATCCTTCAAAAGACCGAACAAATTTAAAAAGTTTTAAAAATTTCTATATCCCTACGAAAAGCCATAGAAATAATAAAAATCTTTAAAACTGGTAAAATGTCCAATTCGCCCCTAAATACTAACATTTGTTATTTAGTCCCTAAACTTTTCTAAATTTTCATTTTAGTCTCTATACGATGAAATAGCCAAAAAAATCATAAAATCACATGAAAATGTACATGGAAAATACAGCAAATATGTTAGCAAGAATTCAGCCAAACACCTTGGCTTTAAAACAAATTTTTTTCTACATTTTGCAAAATGACCCCTGAGTTTCTTAAATTTGCATTTTGACCTTTACATAAAAAATTAACAAAAACCCATCAAATCAGCCAAGAATTAACCCAAAATCATAAAAATAAATCTACATGAAGGTTCAGCCAAGCACTTTTGGCCATAAAACATGATTTTTACATATTTTGCAATTTAGCCCTTAAATTTTTTAAAATTGTAAAATGGCCCCTAAAATGTTAAAATCACCTAAAACATGTTCCAAAACACACAAAATCAGTTTTCTAATAGCCTATGAACCTCTCTACCAAACTAAAATTGGCATAAAAAAGTTTACGTATTTTATGATTTAATCCCTAAAATTTCTAATATTTACAAAATAGGCTAAAAAAGGTGAAATCAAGATAACAATAAGCACAAAATCATCTTTACCAATTCATATCAAATTTGGCCAAGATAAGAAATAAATATGCATCAATATTTTGTAACACAAAATCATGAAAATAAACATGAATAAATATCATCAAATTCAAGTACAAAAATAAAATGACAAAAAATGAATCTATAAATATGTAGATCAACATATTAACGTGAAAATATTATGGATAACAATATAACCATAAACATATACATTCAACAATATTAATATCTCATCAAAAATAATAATATTTCAAAAAAAAAAATCAAGCTTTAAAAAAAATTAAATATATCAACAAATATATAGGAAATTGATCATTGTCAACATTTTGGCCTTTCAACATGGATAAAATCCATGAGCTTAACATGATTTTGACTCATATTAAAGAAGAAAAATGATGGATATGTAGCAAAGATTGCAGAATTTCTAGATGAAATTACCTTGAAAAGCTTTTAAACTTAAAATTTCTTGAAAATTTCTGTGAAAAATAGTTGAATTTGAAAATGGAAAGCTTTTTTTGTTTGAGAGAACTTTTCATATGTTTTTTTTTAGGGGGGATGGCAAGAATGGTCTTTTTGAATGCATGTTTGCTATGAGTTTCCATCCAAAATCCACAAGCATTTTCTTTCTTTCATTTATTACTTATCATAATTTCTTTATTTTTTTTTTATTTCATTTGTTTGAGATATGATTTGATTTTTGAAAAATTGAATTGATTTAAATTTATAACTCGTCCCTTTGATGTCATGCATGTTTCCATAGATATTTTGAGTGATATTTATATATAATATGTAAAATTATACCGTAAAAATTAACTATAAGAAGTCAATTATAAAAATTAAAAATTATATTTTTTAAAATAAAATTTCATATAATTAATTTAATTCAATTTAATAATAAAAACAATTTTTTTATGTACAAGGAAAAAAAATTAAAATAGCAAACTTGCAAAATTTTACAAAAAAAATTTATCGAAAAAATTATTACATGTAAAAAATGCAAAATTCATAAAATAAATTGAATTTTATAAAAATAATTTAAATTTAATAAACAGCAATATTTGAAAAATTTTAAAAATTATAAACTTAAAAGAAAATCCTATCGAGGAAATTTACGGAGTGTAAAACCGTATCTTGTTAATAAGAAGAAAAAATTCTAAAACTCATAAAATAAATTAAATTTTTCAAAAATGATTTAATATGGATTAAATAATAATATTTAATGAATTTTAAAAATTATAAACTCAAAAAAATCCTATTGAAAAATTTACGGGTAGAAAACTTTATATCTCAATAACAAAAAAACTTCTAAAACTCATAAAATAAAAGAAATTTTTCAGAACTGATTTATGAATTAAATAATAATATTTGAAGAATTTTAAAAAAAATATAAACTTAGCAAAATCTTTTCAAAAAAATTTATGGAGTAGAAAACTCTATATTTCTGAAACGGGAAAAATTTTAAAATTCATAACAAATAAATGAATTTTAAAAAACTGTTTTAATAATAGTTGAATGTGAATATTTAAATAATTTTAAAATTCAAAACTCATGAAGATTGCACCAAAAAGTTTACAGATAATGGAAAGTTTGTATTCTAGAACCAAAATTTTTTAAAAAAAAATACATTAAAAATTATATAAAATGAATTAAATAAAAAATTTTATTCAAAATATTAATTTATAAAATGATAAAGATGAAAATCAAAAATTCAAAATAATTTTATCGGAAAAAGTTTCATGAGTACAATACAAGCGATATTGTGAAAAAAATTCAAAATTAGTTACAAAAATGAATAACTTGACTCCTTGTGGTATAAAATGCCAACAAGAATTTTTCATTGAATATTTATAATTTTTTAGAGTGTATATCAGCATACATACCACACGAGTATCAGTTAAAATATACGAAGGTCAATTTTCCACATTTAACAAAAAATTGTAAAAAATTCCTAAAAATGAAAAATTTGTCTATGATATCATCTGCAAAAATAGATTTTCAAAATTTGAAAAGAAATTATTAAAAAAATAATTTTTCTCTTAAATATTCGTTTTGTATATTCAAAATTAGAGATCAAAATATGGTTTTTTTTGGTACATGAAGTTACGACTGTTTAAATTATGACTAAAAAGGTCTTGAAAATATTATGTTCATCTGAAAAAGATTGTTCCCAATAAGGATGGCCATTAAGTTCTCAGTCTCGGATATTCAAGATTATTGAAAAAGAGACCCGGATGAAATTAGGTGTCTATAGTGCCCACCTTTAAAACTTCGGGTGATCCGAAGGTCTTCGCACGCTCAACTTTAAAAATGTATAGTATTAGTGGTGGATGAGCCTTGAGTTATCCCATGATCAGGATTCGAATTAGGCATAGTAATATGAAAGGGAGAAAGACCATCAGACGAATCGCTCATCCAACTAGTCTTGGATGGCCGCCATGAAATGGCCATAAACTGGGAGTCGCCACTAATCATTTTGGGCTAAGCAAGATCAGATGCCTATTGAAAACAATATTCTAAGTTTCAAAACTCGAAACACCGATTTCAAGGTCTACAAAGTCCATAGATTCATTGGTTGGGTTTCAGAGTTGGTTACGCATGGGGAAGGATCAGTACCCCTATAACGCCCGAAATCGGTACTTACTAACTATGTCTCACTTCGATCTCGATTAAATATGTTCCATTTAGTCATTATTTAGATATAATTCCCTTTAATACATGAAGTTTTGTAAATTGTAGATCCGGTTATTTAAAAAAAATTAGATCACCTATCTCAATTAAAAGGATTCTTTATGAAAATAATATCTAGGCTGGATTTTAAAATTTTGGATATTCCGTATTAGGCACTGGAGAGATACTGACATGGAGCATTGCCTTGTAAATTTCATTTCAAAACATGTTTTATATATGAATGCATGATAATCACTATAAAAAGGAAACGTGTTAGTAAGATAAAAAAGAATATAATAATATCATAAACAAACAACCACAAAGAAAAGAATGTAAAAAAGAGGGACAATCAAAATGTATCTCCTAATTGTCTTCAATTATTGAAGAATGACCGAGATGACAATTTAGAGACGGTTTGGATTCTTTAGTAATTTAAAGGACGAAAAAGATTTTAATCAAAACAATTACGAGCATCTAGAAGAGAGAAAATTCTTGGATTTTTTTAAAAGTAAAAGCGGGATTAGAGTATCTCATCGCAGAGGTCGGGTTAAAGTATCCCCAAAGATAAAGTTACGATAATAATTAGGAATAAAGAGAAAATTTAAGTTTTTTTATGGAAAATAGGGTTGGAGTATCCCCTCGGGGTAATAAGGTTGAAATATCCCCAAAAGCTATGATTTAAGTATATTAAAAAGGATTTGGTTGGAGAAGAAATTTGAGTTTTGACTGTAATGCAGGGTTGGAGTATCCCCTTAGATCAATAGAGTTGGAGTTTCTCCACCAGCGAAAATTTTAATACGGAGGAAAGAGATATTTAGTATAAAATTATTTATTTACATTTTAGCCCTGATCCGACTAAAAAGGGCTTATGTTGTAAGGGATCAATCGGATGCATTTTGAGATGTTCAAACGTCTCTATAACAGCATTTCAAAAATTGAGTTAAAAATAAGGGATAGCATAGTGTTATCCCCTTTCCTGAATTTATTTCATGTTCATCCAAAGACTTCGGGGGGTAAATAAGGTCTTATTAGAAAGGTAGCTCAACGAGGATTAAAATAAAAATATTGTACAAATCGTAGAAAATTAATCTTTAGATGGAAATAATTTTTGAAATTAGACCTATCTTGACACTGGCAACATGTATAGGAAAGGGGCATTATGGACTTTGGAAAAATCATTCCGGAGTCATTTGGAATTGTTAAATCATAAACAATACTTTTGAAAAGGGAATTTTGAAAACTTTTTGGGAAAAATATTCAATGAGCTCAAAGAAATCATTTGGTCAGCCAAAACAGCCTGAACAAAGAACTGTTTGCTGATCTTAGGGTTTCTGAATAGCAAAAGTTCAAAAATCTTAATTCTTTCATCAGGAATGATCCAATGGCAAACAAGACATC